>JAGPOY010004390.1:0-11989 GCA_018983105.1 Silene uniflora | reverse complement strand
AATATATCTACATTAAAAAAAAGTTATTTTAGTTAGTTCGCTGAGGGTGGAGACTCTAAAATTGCTTGAAAAAAGCTTCCTTTATTAATATAGATAGATAGATAGATTATTAGGAAGTAGGAACACCGATCACTACCTAATTATTACGTGCTCCGTATAAATTTTTAAAGAATGGATCTTTTCCATTAGACATGGTAAAATAAAGGGGTAATCGTGTCGGATTCAGGTTAGATCAAGTTAATTTTTGATTTGAAAGACTTCGATCTAGTTAGTTCAGGTCAATTCAGATTTTCGCGGATCGGTACAAATTAGATGGGTTAGCCCGCAAGAGTGGACACCTCTATTTAGATAGGTTATGGGATGACACAAATTTCAATCAGGTTGGATTGGGGTTTAAATATTCAACTAGGTTGGGTGCCCGGCTACGCCCGGACTACTTTTATTTACCGTTTAAATTTTAGTTTCTAAGAAATATGATTCGCTAAATTTGGTTCACCTCTCCCCCTGTTGGGTTCCTGGCTACACGTTTACCTCTCCCGCTGTTAATATGATTACTTTCACTACATCCCATGTTAATACTATTATTATGTTCACTATTTATACGGTTACTGTTGTTTGTATAACTACTCATACTATTTTTACGGTTAACCCGTTAGTTTTATCAAACTCATATATTTAAATAAACTATATTTTCTTAAATCGAATTGTTTGTTAATTTTTCATACTCTCTCCGTTGCTTCTGTTGTGACTTTCACTACTTGTGTTGTGACTACTATTACTTTCACTTCTCCCGCCGTCATTATTTTTCTTTCACTACTCCCGCATTTATTATTGTTAATTTTACTACTCCCGTTGCTGCTATTATGACTTTCAATACTCCCGTTGCTATTATTGTTGCTTTTACTACTCACATGAGTGGTTAAATAAATTTGAAATATTAGATTAGAATATTATTTAACAGTAATAATAATTATTTACTAATTAAATTACAAATCTAATGAATTATGAATTATGAAATATATTATATTTTTTGGAAATATGAATTGATTTACTTATATTTTAATAGTTTCCAAAATATAACATATACTAATATACTTTAAGGAAACTCGCCATATTCTAATATTCTCTAAATTTATACTTTCAACCAAAACTATATAATATTTATATTGAAGTCCCTCGTTCAGGTCCGTCACACAGCGCTAGTGATTAAAAATTATATAGTATAATTAAGTTGTATAATTTTATTTAATTGCATAGAAGTCCATTGGTTTCTGGAATTAATATATAGTACTAGTATGGGTGCCCGACTTCGCCCGGACTACCTCTATTTAGCATTAAAATATATTTTTAATTAAATAAAACTATTTTAATATTGCAGAAATCATAAATTTATCATTGATATATTTTTTTATGATACAGATCCGAGTATATCATAAAATTACAATGAAATAAATTATTAGACAAATTCACTATTCCGCTAATAATATTTTACTTAAATCGATTACTTAGCTATCTAATTGTTCGTATATAATTTCTTTTATTCTTAGTATTTTTACTTTTATTACATTCTTTATTATTACTTTTACTTTCACTACTCTCGTCATATTATTGTTATATTTTCATTTCTTGTACATTAATATTGATACTTTCACTACTCATGCTGTTACTTCTGTTACTTTCACTATTCCCGCTCGTTACTAATATTGTTACTTTGACTATTCAAATGAGCGATTACTATCGTATTACTATATCCAATGTTACTACAATTCTTTTCACTACTAAAAGAATTAAATTTACTTTTAAGTATCCAATGGGTGATTACTATATCCAAGGTTACTTTTACTACTCGAAATAAATATATTACATATATACATATAATATATTGCATATATGCATTAAATTAATTAAGTCGAAATAACTATGGAATATTATATTTTTTTTTTTTTGGAAATATAGCTTTATTTATTTACCTTTGAATAGTTTCCAAACTATAATATATTTATATTATATTTATTCATGTTAAAATAACTAATATCTTTATACTAATTAATTAATACCATATGTGGGGCATGTTTATTTTAAGGAAAATCACCATATTCCGGTGTTCTTTAAATTTATACTTCTACCAAAACTATGTAATATTTACATTGAAGTCCCTTGTTTAGGTCCATCGCACAGTGCTATTGATTTAAAACTATATAGTATAGTTAATTTGTATAAATTTATTTAATTACATTGAAGTCCCTTGGTTTCTGGAATTAAAATATAGTATTGATGGATGTTTCGAAATTTCTAACCGGGAATTGGGATTGGTTGTTTGCTGCAAATTTATATCACTTCAACTGGTCTCTTTTAGTTATATTTCTACGTCATTTAATAATATTGCTCATGGCCTTGCAGGTAAAGCAAAGACTAGTTAGGCTAACTCTTTTTACAGCTGCAAAAAAAAAAAAAAGGTAAACAACCCTCTCGGTTTTGATTAATAATTATCCTTGTTTGGAAATTGTGAGACGAGATATTTAATTATTAATAGTTATACTTGTTCCGATCCAAGTTTCACATTTCTCTGATTAGAACAAGATCTTTTGTTATAATGAAGATAAATATTTGCAAAGCATTGTTCATACAACATAATATGTTTTGATCAATGTTTTAATGCCTTCATATCTAGTGTCGTACTTCTAGTAAACATTGAACCCTACTAAGAAGCTTACAGATCGCATTACAGACAACTAGCGTCTGTAGTCCAACGGTTAGGATAATTGCCTTCCAAGCAATAGACCCGGGTTCGACTCCCGGCAGACGCATTTGCTTTTTATTTTATTTTTAATCAATGCCAATCTAATATGGATGTTCAAGCAAAAGTAACTAGTTTAGATCCCGTGCTACAGCACGGGTCGATTAAGCTGGTTTAATTTTTAGTTCGTGATGTAAAAGACGGTCAATAAAATGTATGTTCTTTACATTGGATTTCTTTGGTGGTGTGTGACCAAGCTTTAAAAGTGTCTTTTGAACTGAAAAAGTAGAAGTTAGGCCAAACACCCTAATTTTGAGAGTTTTAAAACTGCTTTTGAGAAGTTAAAAGCTGATAGAAACCCCCCAAAAGTAGAAGTAGGTATTTGTTACTTCTACTTCTACTTTTCACACAAAGTCCAAAAAATTCACTACTTGCCTTTTTTTTTCTCGAAGAAACCATTATTTCTTTCGCAAATTCTTATTTCAGACGGGAAATTTTCCGTCTGAAATAAGACGGGCAAAATGTAGCCATTTTATGATACAATGTAACTATTTTTTGGGTAAAAAGTGACAACTTGATAACATTTTTTCATTTAATGGTTACATTCTATTAAAAAATATTGATATTTTCTGGTGTAAATATTATAAATTGAAGGGTAGTTATTATACTTTTAGTATAATTATTGAGTGATTATATATATATTTTTTAAATATTAATTTTTATTCAAATGATAGATCTTTAAATAACATGGTTAATGAAAAAAGTTAAAAAAAAAACATAAAAAAAATAGATGGAAGTGGATAGGCCAAACATGTCAATTTTATAAGAAACCGCTTTTATAAATGTATGGCCAAACAACCAAATTTTTTTCAAAAAGTAGTTTGTGAATAAACTCCTTCACAAAATGAGAAACTATTTTACACAAGCAAGGCCAAACAACACCTTTAAATAGTTAAAGAGCATAAATAAATGATGGTTTCGTTGAACAAAACGAAATAAAAAATTGGTTATTTCATCGGATTAATTGGAGAGTAATTATTTTTTGATTTCATTCCGATATTTGATTTGATTTGTAAAGTAATTATTTTTTGATCTCATTCCGATATTTATTATCTTTTATTTATATCCATATTTGATTTGTAGAGTAATTAGTTATGTGTAAAAAGATATTAGTAATTTCAGCCCGTAATTTGTTCAGTCCGTTATTGCGAAATCAGGCCCAATCGAGAAGATGTAGCCCAATAGCAGGGGTGATGGTTAGGCGGGAAAAAGGGAGATATGGTAATCAAATAGTTTTAAGGGGGATGCCGGAATTCCACCAACTCTCGATAAAAATTAGCACAATCATAAAAGGACGGTCTTACACTTTTCTTATAAAAAACCGCCTTATAAAAGAATTTATGTTACACCAGATAACTTACACATTATGATTTATGACCTAATAATTTGATGCGGAGTAGGAATGTATTCATGGTCTTCTTCACCTTATCATTTTACCAAGTCGATTTAATGTGATTTGTTGGGCCACCGTGAAAAACTGACGAGGCTTTCTTTGCATATTGATCTATATTATTAGATCTAGCACTGTCATTGACTTCAGCCCTGGTAGCTATTTTATGTTTAAGATCGTACCCAAAAAGTTCCCTATCGTAAGAACGTCGACATAGTAGCTCGTGTTGTCATCCTTTGCGGTAAGCGAGAGGGCGGAACCCCGATTCCAAGGGATTCTCAGGAACAATGCTCATCAACTTCACCCAAGAAGTTTTAGCACCACTACTCTCATTCAAAACCCACATACAATAAGTCATGGTTCCACTTTCCTCCTCATTACTCGTGTTAATCCCTAAAATACATAGCAACCCATGACTTGGATACGAACTTGAATCGAACAAGGGATTTTACTGGTAATCTCGGGAGGATGAATGACTCTACTACATCCATCGGTATGCTAGCCATTGTTGAGACAATCAAGAACACGTATTTGCAATTTGAATTCTGATTATATATGCATATATTATCCTAATTTAATATGGAAACTACCCTAAATCGATTCCTTGAAGAAAAAGTTACTCCTCCATTATTATCTTTATATAAATATAAATTAAACTAATGTATAATCGTAGGAACTAGATTTCATGCCCGTGCGTTGCACGAGATATAAAAATTGACTCACCTTTAATTGCTATGAAATTTTTTGGGCAAACATTCAACTCATTCGTTGTTTTGATATTTCCCTATCTCAATCATTTGATACTGTTAAAAAAAAAATTCAATTGATGTTTTGATAGTCCCTCGTCTCGATCATTTGATATTGTTAAAAAAAATCCAATTGATGTTTTGATAGTCCCCCGTCTCGATCATTTGATACTGTTAAAAAAAATTCAATTGATGTTTTGATAGTCCCCGTCTCAATGATTTGATATTGTTAAAAAAAAATTCAATTGATGTTTTGATAGTCCCCGTCTCGATCATTTGATATTGTTAAAAAAAAATTCAAATGATGTTTTGATAGTCCCCGTCTCAATCATTTGATACTGTTAAAAAAAATTCAATTGATGTTTTGATAGTCTCTATCTCAATCATTTGATACTGTTAGATCAATTATAATTATGCCTTCTATTGGATTCATGCAATGCACGTATAAAGTAGATCAGAGATGTTAAATATAATCAATAAAAAATTTGAAAACAATAATTTAGATAAAGAGGGAAAATTGAATCTACGTGCAATGCTATATATATATATAGGCTTCATGTATTATACGCGACGGAGAAGTTTGAAATTTAGTCGACTTCTACAGTTATAGTTCGTATAATTTTGATTTAATATTAAGTTTCATGGTTGGCATGAGATAGATATTCTCGGTCTTTCCCATTGCAAATATCTAGCTGTTACTTATTAAATTATTACGGTAGTTCGTAGAAGTTGGAAACTCTATAATCGCACGAAAAAAAGCTTCATTTATTAATATAGATAGATATATAATCACGCATATATCCAGTTTATTTTTTATATCATATGGTGGAGATATGATACAACTCTTAAGAGCTCTTTAAGACAATATTTAAGAGACTCGAAAGATTTTAGGTTGATATATACAAGTTTCAATGATGCCTCCTATTTATACTCGTAGAATCACACACCTTGTGCTAATCTTTCGATGTGGACAATTCTATTATTTATACGTAATATATTTATTACACCTATATTATTTTTCAATGTGGGACATATAACATATAATGAATTACACAATTTTAATATGTGCAAATTATATGAAATCTATACTCTAATGAAAGCATTTTTTATCACGTATTTAATTATATAGGAAATATATACTATATTTAGTAAAATCTTTAGTTTTGTATTGTGTTAGGAGACTATCATTAGTAAACCTTTACTTTTGTATTATGCTTTGTAAGTTAGATATTGTTTGAAATGAAAACAACTTTATATGTGTTAGTTGTACATTATAGGTTGCCTATGTGACACCAACATTAAGTGATTTTTGCTTCTCTTATAAATGTTCTGATCTTAACTCTTTTCCGGGTAGTTCCCATCGATCTCTACTTTACTTTTTACATCATATCGTAGAGATAATGATAGAAAATCTTAAGAGTTCTTTAAAATAGTATTTATAAGACTCGGAAAACTTTACTTTATATATCATATCGTAGAGATAATGAAAATCTTAAGAGCTCTTTAAAATAATATTTATGAGACTCGAAAAATTTTTGGTTGATACATAAGGTCCAAATATGCCTCTTATTTATAATCATAAGATCACACCACCTTATACTAATCTTTCGATGTGGGATAAATCTACTATTTATATGTAGTATATTCATCACACCTACCTTATTTTCCAATGTGGGACAAAACAAACTAAAAAGTACACAATGTTACATACTAAGAAGTATATCATCTTTAATATGTGCAAATAATATGAAATTTATACTCTAATGATAGCATTTTTTACCACAAAGCTAATTATATTATTTGCATAATTTTTTTACCGACATTTTTTTGCCAAATGAAATATAAAAGTTTTTATATAAAAATTGGAAATATCACTTGAATATAATTTAGAAAATATATATTAGAAAAAACTCTCTTTTATATATATATAAAAGAGAGTATATATATATTGATTAGGAATACTAGCTACCGTATAAATTTTTCAAGAATGGCCCTTACGGTTCTTAATGGCAAACGGGTCAATCAGTCAACCGGGTTTGGTTCAGGTCAGGTAATTTTCTGGTTTGAAAGAATTCGGTCCGGCCAGGTTAGTTTGGCTAGTTCGGGTTCAGCTCATTTCGATTATGTATGAATGGATCATTTTTTTTTAATTCATGTAAAAGCATTATTGATTAGAAAGAGTCCTGGCGAACATCATGACTTTGATAGAAATAATGTTTGCAATCAACTCCGAACAGGCGAACACATATCAATCCTAACTCCAGTAGAATAATCTTTCGACGCTCGGCAGACGCATTTGATTTTGATAATTAATCATGAACTCCAATTAGTCCAGTTCTCGAAACATCAATGTTTTTTAGCAAAACAATGCCGGAACTCGACCAAATCTGAGAAAAAAACTAGCACAATCATAGGACGGTCTTACACTTTTTATACAGGAAACCGCCTCATATAAGAATTTATTTATGTTTCGCCAAATAACTTACATATCCTGACATAATTTTGATAGTAACGAATTCCTGGTTCGATTCCAACTTCCCTTTCCTTGTAGCAATCTTATTTATCACCTTTGAAAGCCTTCTCGTCGGTCTTCCTACCTTGAAAACAGATGAGGCTTTCTTTGCATATATAATACATACGTGCAGTTTTACGTCCAGCAACCACATTGAATTCGGCCTTGGTAGCTACTTTATGTTTAAGGTCGTACCAACAAAGTTCCGAACCAGAATATTCTTGAAATAGTAACTCATGTTGTGATCCTTTGCGATAAGCAATAGGGCGGCACTCCGGTAGCCAGGAATTATCACGAACGATAGTACTCGTCAACTTCAAAAAGCCGTCACTCTCATTAAAAACCCACACATTGTAGATAGCTGTACTGAGATCGGCGTCAGTAACGTTAATCGCTAAAACACATAGCGACCCATCAAGTACACATAGGTCATTATGATACCCAAGCTCATGTGGAAAAACAATATCGTTTCTCCACCGTTCAGCCTGAATGTCGAAGCAGCGGATTCTCCGTTCAATGAATACGTCAATTGATAAATAGAGTAAATTGTTTAAGCAGCGGATTCTCCGTTCTTACTTTTGCTGCTGTAAATCTCAATTTCTCAGTAGCTATGTTCATCCTCCCATGATTGGAAGTATGATATTCTAACGACCTTACAATCATCATTGGCCTCGTCGAAATATAACCCGTATTTGACATACATAAGATTAGATTCACCGGCTTCTAAGGGGATTATTCTGTGGTAACTAAGTGTAGATGGGTTGACCAACAAAAGTCTTTCTACTTCGTGTGCTATGCAGCAGCCTACTAAGACGAAGAATTCGCAAGAGGCGAGGACGGTTGTCTTGTCCCTAAAGTGAGGTAGTTGTTCAGGGTGAGGGTGAGGGTAAGGACAGAGAAACGGCGGGTCAAGGGGAGAGTCAAGGTTGTGTACTTGAAGTAGGGTATCATTGTTTATCGAGGTTACCAGGAGGCGGTTTGCGTGGCCGTTGTGTAAGTGAAGGAACTCAGAGGAAGAGATTAAGGTTTTCCAGGACTTGGATACGCACTTGAATCGAATAAGGGTTTTTACGGGTAATCTCGGGAGGATGCATGACTCTACTACCTCCGTTGGTATAGTAGACATTGAAATCATGAACAAGTATTAGCAAATTTAAATCAGATTTTATATGCATATGTTATTATCCTGATTTAATTAGGAAACTAGCCTTAAACCGGTTCCTCAAAAGAAAAATTTACTCATCATCATCATACATATCAATCAATCAATACTATCAATACTATTTATTAAATCCAGAAACCAAGGAATTTCAATGCAATTACATAAATCTATACAAATTAATTATACTATATAGTTTTAAATAATAGCACTGTGCGATGGACCTAAACAAGAGACCTCAGTGTAAATACTATATAGTTTTGGTTGAAATATAAATTTATAGAACACCGGAATATGGTAATTTTACTTAAAATAAAAATGTCTCACTTATGGTATTAATTAGTATAAAGATGTTAATTATTTTAACATAAACAAATATAATATAAGCATATTTTATTTTGAAAACTCCATTAAAAGGTAAATAAATCCAGCTAAATTTTCAAAAAAAATATAATATTTCATAATTATTTTGACTTAATTAATTTAATTCATACATATATGTAATATATTTAATGCATATATGTAATATATTTATTTCGCGTAGTGAGAGTAACAAAAGTAACATTGAATATAATAATCACTCATTAGATACTTAAAGAGTAATAGTAATTCTATTAGTAATAAAAAGAATTGTAGTAACATTGGATATAACAAATATGATAATAATCACTCATTTAAATAGTCAAAGTAACAATATTAGCAGCGAGCGGGAGTAGTAAAAGTAAAAGAAGTAACAAGTAACAACGAGAGTAGTGAAATTATCAATATTAATATACAAGTAGTGAAAGTAACAATAATTAGGTAACAATAATTACAGGGAGTATTGAAAATAAAAGTAATAATAACAAATGTAATAAAAATGACAATACTAAGAACAAAAGAAAGTATATAAGAACAATAAGCTAAGCAATCGATTTAAGTAAAATATTAATAGCGGGAATAGTGAATTTATCTCATAATTTATTTCATTGTAATTTTAAGATATACACCGTATCATAGAAAAATATATTAATGATACATTTATGGTTATGCAACTCTAAAATAAATTTAGTTAATTAAAAATATATTTTAATGCTAAATAGAGGTAGCCCGGGCGAAGCCGGGCACCTATACTAGTTATTATCTATTAATTCCAGAAACCAAGGGACTTCAATGCAATTAAATAAATCTATACAAATTAATTATATTATATAGTTTTTAATCGCTAGCGCGCCATGTGATGGACCTGAATAAGGGACTTCAATGCAAATATTATATTGTTTTGGCTAAAAGTATAAAATTAGAGAATATTAGAATATGACGAGTTTCCTTAAAGTATAAATAAGTACTCCGTATATGTTATATTTTGGAAATTATTAAAATGTAAGTAAATCAATTCAATTTCCCAAAAATATAATATATTCCATAATTCATTAAATTTGTAATTTAATTAGTAAATAATAATTATTACTCTTAAATAATAGTATAATCTAATATTTCAAATTTATTTAACCGCCCATGTGAGTAGTAAAAGCAACAATAATAGCAACGAGAGTAGTGAAAGTAGCAGCAATCGGAGTAGTAAAATTAACAATAATAAATGTGGGATTAGTGAAAGAAAAAATAATGACGACGGGAGAAGTGGAAGTAATAGTAGTGACAACACATGTAGTGAAAGTCACACTAGGAATAACGGAGAGAGTGAAAAATTAACTAACAATTCGATTTTATGAAAATATTAGTTTATTTAAATATATGAGTTTGATAAAACAAACCGATTAACCGTAAAAATAGTATGAGTAGTTATACAAACAAAAGTAACCGAAGAAAGTAGTGAACATAATAATAGTATTAACATGGGATGTAGTGAAAGTAATCATATTAACAGCGGGAGAGGTGAACGTGTAGCCGGGCACCCAACAGCGAGAGAGGTAAACCAAATTTAACGAATCATATTTCATAGAAAATAAAATTTAAAGGTTAAATAAAAATAGCCCGGATATAGCCGGGAACCTAACCTAGTCTCCTAAGAATTGGTACAATAACCATAGGGAGTAGGAACACCATTCAAATATTCAATACCTAATTACTATTAGGAAATAAATATAATTGTTGGACCTCAACCATCATCTTAAGTTTTTGGTTGAGATGCTTCATCTATCATGGTATCAGAGCCACAGTGACCAAAGGTCACGGGTTCAAATCCTGGCAACCCCAATAACTCACGAAGTGGAATTTCAGTACCAGGTTTGGGTGGGCCTGTGCACTAACTACTCTTCGAGCCCAATGGGCACTCGAGTGAGGACTCGTATTAGGAAATAAATATTATTGTTGGACCTCAACCATCACCTTAAGGTTTTGATTGAGATGGTTCATCTATTAATTACTACATGCTCCATATAAATTTCCAAATAATGGATCTTTTCCATTAGACATGGTAAAATTATTAAGGGGAAATTGTGTCGGATTCATGTTAGCTCAAGTTACTTTTTTATTTGAACGACTTCTGTCTAATTAGGTCGGGTCAATTCAGATTCACGCGAATCGGTACAAATTAGATGGGTTAGCCCGCAAGAGAGGACACCGCTAGTTGAATGGGTTATGGGGATGGTACAAATCCCAATCAGGTTGGATTTTGGTTTAAATATTCAATGGATGTTTCGAAATTTCTAATCGGGAATTGGGAATGGTTATTTGGTACAATTTGTATCACTTCAACGACTCTCTTTTAGTTATACTAGTTGGTTCTACCATGCGCGTTGCGCACGGTACCTCAAGACATTTGAGTCGGTATATTAATGCTGTTTTGTTTAATCTATGGCTCGAATGTCCTTGACGTTGTTGGTAGACGGTTTGAAGTTTGTTTTTCTGTCAATTGACTTTTAGGCCCTGTTCTTTTGGACTTAATTTCAGTTCACTTCAGTTCAGTTCAGCTCGATTCAGTTCAGTTCAGTTCAGTTCAGCTCATTCAGTTCAGTTCAGCTCTTCTCTTCACAAATTAACTCTTACTTCAGTTCAGTTCAGCTCCAATAAGTTCAGTTCAGTTCAGTTCAGCTCCATTAAGTTCAGTTTCAGTTCAGACGGTTTCAGTCCAAAAGAACAGGGCCTTAGAAGATACCATTATGTATGTGTTTTACGAATTTGTATGTCTGACTCACCCGACATCCCGAAATCGATCATGTATTAGCTTATTAATAGTATGGAGTGATTGTAGATTGAATTCTTAACTAAATTTATGTAGAACGTTAAATAAGACAGGTTAACATATAATAACTAAACATTAAAGTATATGAAAGAAAATGTGGTTTTAGGTAGTTAATTGAAACAATTGTAGATTGAATTCTTAACTAAATTTATGTGGAACGTTTTCGATTGCTAGTATCATTGTTTGATGAAATGTCTAAGT
>JAGPOY010004389.1:2483-14472 GCA_018983105.1 Silene uniflora | reverse complement strand
TAGTGATAATTAAGCGTTGTTTTCGTAAAGTCGAGAAAATTGCTGATTTTATTTCTTCTATTAGATATTCATGTCTAGATCTGGCAAACGGGTTAATCCTGTCGGGTCATTTCGAGTCTGTAGACTTCAGGTCGAATCGGGTCAGGTCAGGTCATTTTCGGGTCAACTATTATCAAGTTATTTATAGATAATAATTGGTTTTCAACAATAAACATTCGGGTCGAGTTATACTGGGTCATGGCAATTCGGGTTCGGATTTAGTTTGGGTGTCAGGTCTATTCATCTCCATTTCTTTCAAGGTGATTTGAAAGTCAGTTATTTTAACTTATCTCACTCAATCAAAAGGATAAAATAGATTGGTCAATATGCAGATGATCAATCTAGATTTCTTAACTTACCAAGAAATAAATAAAAAAGCTAGTTTTTCATTTTCTTTTTAAAACTAAAGGGGTTGGATAAGATATGCATGCCCCACTTAACAAGAGACTGATTTTAATTGGCTGCCAACCTCAATCATTGTTTACTATATTTTCAGAGATTGCTTGACGCAATTTCATAGGGGAAATGACTTAAATCTACTTTTTTAATGTTCCCATAATATAGTCTACTTGAGTACATCAGTCATCCATCTTGTTTCCATTTGTCTCTAATCAGTAATCATCTAATTACTGCTCTTAATTTTTTTCTTTTGGGGTAAATCGGAGTTGATAATAGTGTATAATCTCCTCGTTGCGAGTGCGTAAACGGCTAGCTAAAAATTTTGTTCCATTCTCATGAACAAGAATCGCACCCATTAACCTCACGGTTAAGGAATAATGAGTGAACAATCGCCACACCAAACCTACTTCGTTTGAAATTACTACTCTTTATCGGCATCATCATTGGCTTAGTGAAGCAATTTACCGCTTAGTGAAGCAATTTACTTATGATGACAAAGACAAGCAGAAAGAATGAGATGGCTTTTGCTATAGAATGATCAATGATGTAAATTGCAAGCAATTTCTATGAAATATCTAGCAATATTCACGATTACTTCTAAAACTAGGTGCTTTTCAAACCTTGGTCCTAAGTTAATTACAGATAATGTGATCATCATGCCGCCTTCAACAACTAAATTAGCTAGCATCTGTTAAACACCAGGCGGATATGGTTAGAGTTCATGGAACCCCTCCGGATCTTCCACAAGAATGGTCAGGAAATACTTGCAAAAAATTCCTCCTCCTCATTTCCATTTTGGTCCTCCTTTGAGAAGGAGTAAGTCCTCTCCCCTCTCCTGGGTGACACAAGTATTTTCCATAGTCATAAATCATAATGATCAAATGACCCGTATCCATTTGCCTTAATAATAACATGGACCATGACCCACCTGTCTAATTTAGAATCACGTAAAGATTATGGATCTTGGAAAATCACAAAATCCATGACACAATGACATGCATCAATCACTACTAATCTGGAAAACGAGCCGTCCAAAATGACTCGTACCTAAAATGACTCGAGAAAAACATTCTCTAACTAGACCATAACCCATATGAACCAACATGGCAACATGGTATTCAACAAACCTTAAATAACATGTGTTAACAAATACTCTGTATTTCTAAAAGAGAGTTTCATTCATAGTGAGAAAGTTGTGTGAAGAGCTGAATAATAAATAGCATTATTTTATTTCAAAATAAAAAGAAGCAAATTCGATTAATGAATTATTGACTTAATCTTAAACAAGAAACTAACCCTGGCAAATGTCGTAGTATTGTATATTAAAATTACACAAATTCTTATTTAAGACGTGCATTATCTGTCTTAAGCTTAAGACGGATCAAATACATACCAAATCACATGGCAAATGTAAGAAATGCCAAAATTTGTCTATATTACCATCATGTGGTACTATTTGGCCGGTTTTAAGATCTAAGACGAATACCCCGTCTTAAGCAAAACTTACGGTTAAAAGTATATGAGCAACGGCCCGCCCATTCACAGTCATAAACAGTCAAAACTCAAAAAAAGAATTACAGGGAGATCTGCAGAGCTATCTTTTACAGAGCAAATAGATTTGTTGTCGAGCCCCTTGTGCTTTTATAGAATGAACACTTGGTTTAGAGAAACAGGGCGTGTGGCTTGGTGATACTTACCCAAAAGCATAATCTCTATAAAGTTGTAGGCTCTTATTACATGGCCTTGCTTTAACTGACCAGGGAACCTGAAGAAAGCTACATGCCTTATTTCATCGAGATTGATCGTTATCACTTCATAATTACTTGTTGAATCTTTTAGCCTCTACAACCACAATGTGATATCACCATTTAATTTGTAGGCGACAACGACAAACCCATTACAGAGATGCATGACCATACACGATAGTGACGAAAGATGAGCATGAACATGACCCAATAGTCAATTTGAGTTAAACCCGTTCTTAGCTTCAAGTCCATAACTGTTTATCCGAAAAATTCAAAACCAGGGGTCCAGGTGAGTAAACTGAAGGAAGCAAAGCCTAAAAAGTTAGGCATGTCATATGGTGTAAGAGTTTGCAGAAATGCATCACTGGATCGGTATTCAGTACACTGGACAGAAGGACATAGATACGCAAAAGTATTTATGACAAGCTGTATTCGACAACAGAGTGTTCAACATTTGGTACTTATGACATATCCATGAAAAAATGGATCTGAAAAAAAGGCAAAATAGATGGAAGGATGCAAGAAGACAGCAGAAGAAAGTTTAGTCTACATCTGTTTGATTATTTTGTTGACAATCTATTCCACTTAACCTGGGCCAACCTAAAGTAGAGAAAGACTTATCTCCATAGGATTCTACTTCAGGTAATATTTTCATAGTGGAGATTTTTTATATTTCGAAAAAGCATAAGCTGCAAGTCTCTTCAAACCAGCTAATGAGCAAAGAATTAATCAAATTTCAATTCTGCTATGCGGTTAGGGTAAAAGCTTAATTTGTCCATGTGGGCTTGTCTAGGATTGAAAACTCCCTCACAGATCACATTTTGAATCAACTTGATCGTAGCGCACTTACAGCTTCAGCTTAATCAAAAGAGTGACCTGATATCTAATGCGCAGTTTGCGCACTATGTTGTACCACTAAATTTAGCTCGTGATTATGCACTTTCATGAGCTTATAAGCATAGGACATTATCAGGAAATTCAGCTACTACTCTGAGAAACTGAAAGCAAAAACACATTGGATACCACATCAGATTTACTCTAGAGACAAGTAACTCAATGTGAACATTCTCGAGTAAGGATGGACACACCTTATATTCACCTGGTACGGCTTAGATGTCGAAGCCAATATGATTCCGCTCAAGAACACCATAGCCATGTTGCAACAGTCATCTGATAATATCCGCACCTACATTCACCAATCTCTTTAAAGTTGGTTCGATATGATTCAAACCCACGACATTGAAATCACGCTACGCTTTTCAACATTGTACTGTACCTGTCAATAAACAACCGACATACTGTAAGAGAGAACTCAAAAAATCACACACTTATTTCTACGCAGACCAACAGTGACTCTGTTTTATATGACGCTGATACTTCAGACGTTCATTGTGAGGCAATATTAAGAATTGGAGTCTCTGGAGACATGAGGCTATAAAATATACCGTAACATATAATATAGTGGCACGCAGAACAAACCTTACTCGGAATATAGCATCATGTCATAGATAATTCTATTTTTAGCATAAAGATACAATGATATTCTCTCTCAGACAGGAGTGGTGACAATATCACCAGACGATGAGTTTACTCAGGCAGATGCTAGAATAAAATACCCAATAAAAAAACGACAGAAGGATTATAGTATATGAAGATTTGCCAATATCTGGTGATTGATGACTCAGCAAGTCCTTAAAATATTCTAAGATTACAATAATCTTTCCATCCTTAAGATTACTCCCCTTTCTATATTATGACATAAGACACTACTGTTCCTGAAGTTTGGACAAAGAAGTGGGTAAAACTGGCTCTTCGACATGAATGGGCATAATTGGTCACCAAAACTCCACCTTCTCAGATTGGCTTCGCGGCCCCATTCGGCCATTAGGGGTGTTTTCTTTCTTTATCCATTAGAAATCACATTATTTAAAACGTAATTAAGCAACCCGCTATCTCTTTCTTATGTAAGCACTTTCTTTTCATATAATAATCATTAACTAACAATAATCCATCAGCAGCCAATACCATTCGGCAAGTGAACGAACAGCCAAATACGTCACGAGGCGTGTGCTCATATAATCCATTTGAAGAATAATAAAGTAAAAATTTTAGTGGTAGTAAGTTCTAAAACAAACAGGAATGAGATTTACACGTTGATAAGTGTAATCCACATGATTTTTCTTAAATTTAACTTTACTACTGTTACTCATGCCCACTACTATCTTTTCCATCCTATATAAGACCTAGTTGCCCACTCGCTTCCCCGCCTCATATTTCGCATTCGAGTTAAGACATACCCTCCTCTCTCTAAAACCTACCCTATTCATTATCATTTCTTTCACAAAGACCTCCTATTCCTGGATAACCAGTTCACCTAATACATACAAACTCAAACCATGCAGTCTAATGAAGTTGCAGGATATCAGTATCTAGTTCCTTCAAACCAAAGTCAATACCCCTACTTTTCTGGCCTGACTGAAACTAACACAGTCCCGTTTCAAATGAACAAGTATAGTAATCTGTTATACAACCTCAAGATGGGTCCCCAGCCTCAAGAATTCACTCCGTACCCACCATGCTTTAGTAGCAACTCAACTTCTGATGAGGCTGATGAGCAACAGATTAGTATCATCAACGAGAGGAAACAAAGAAGGATGATATCTAACAGGGAATCTGCTCGCAGATCTCGCATGCGCAAACAGAGACACCTGGATGAACTATGGTCCCAGGTTGTTCTGCTAAGGAATGAGAACCACCAACTTATAGACAAGTTGAACCATGTTACTGAGTCCCATGAACGTGCCCTTCAAGAGAATATTCAGCTCAAAGAAGAAACGTCTGGGCTCCGACAGATGGTCGCTGACATGCAACTAAGTAGCCCTTACTCTACCCTCAGAGACTTTGAAGAGGTTGCTAATGCAGCATACCTCAGAGATGAATCATCAAATTAGCATAACTCAACACTCTTAAGGCTCAATTTCTGTTGTATAACTATCCTTTCCCCTTATTTTGTAATGCAGTTATGTCTTTCAACTGGGGGTGTGGGTTGGTCATTTAGTCAGTCTGCATCCTATTTAAGCTATTTTTTTTTCCTTTTGAGAAAAACGCGTGCAGGCAAATAACGTATCTTAAGCATTCCTGCCAGGCTCTAGCTGTCATTCATAAAATGTAATGGTGGTGCTTATGAAATCTCTAATTATTTCTTTTGGCTTTGTTAAACAAAATCTGAATTTTACCCTTTCCCCCCCTCAGATGAACAATACTTATCCGAATATGTAAGGTGCCCTAAATTATAATATCACGCGCTACACTCACCCTTCATCAGTACGATCATGAAACCACAAGCGCGAATATAGGACAATAAAGAGAATAACAACAATAACCAAAATGCGCCTGAGGCAAAGAAAAAAAATAAGTTATGAAGTGGGTAGTGAGTAGTGACCAATAAGTGAATAAAGAATAACATGCCAAAAAACAACATATATGTCACTATGTATACGTAAGCGATGCTTGAACAAGAAATAGGCATACAGTGTGGTGGGGTTTCTATTTCTCCATAATGCAAGAACTACTATAACAGGAAAAACATTTGAACAAAGTTCAGAAGAAAGATGATTAACGTTGATGCAAATGTACTTACAAAAGCTTGGAAAATCATTCACACCTTTTGTGTTTTTATTTCTCTCTTTTATTGAGTGGAGTGGTTCACCACTTCATCCTGCATACATCCAAAGACATCTCGACGTGCAAAACTGAAAGAATGGTAGAATCAGGATGAATCCTTATGCAGCATGAGTACTGAAACTGTTTTTGCTTTTGAATACTCAAGTAAAATACACTCTTTCAAACTTTGATGTGTGTGTCATCATTTCTCATACTTTCCAATTTGACTTCTCAAGAGAACTATGTTCATATTATAAGTTTTTTTTTTTTTTTTGTTGGGAACATATTACTAGTTTTAAGTAAGGAATATGCTAGTGTATATTGTGAGAACATATTGGTCAAAATGGCATTGTTTAACATAGGGGCTAAGAGAATGGATCAGAGGGAGTAATTTACCAGCTCCAGGATGCTCAAGGATATAAGCATTAGGCAGTCAGTAGAGGAATGCTTTCAAATAGGTCGGCACAATAGATCAGAGTACCAGCTCCATATGTTTAAGGACATAAGCATCAGGCCATAAGTAGAGTTATGATTTCAAAAAGGTTGGTAGTTTTACATCCCACAAACATTACAGTTAGTGCAGAATTCTAAGAAGATGGGAAGATCCATTTCAGGAGTTCAGGTAGATCAGCATCACATAGAAGACTGTTTTTCCTATTCTCTTTTAGTTAATCACAAAATTTGACTGCTTCCACCAGGTTGAGTTTAATATGGAATATCAAACCGTAAATACCAGTGAAGAAATGCTAAGAAAAATCCATAGCAAAAGTAGCATGTGAATCATAACTCCTATTTTACAGCTTCCGGAGACAAAAAAAACACACTACATCTTCAAAAATGTCATCAAGCAAAAAATGAACTTGGACATCTATGTTAATACAGAATACTATACTGCACAGAAATAACGTATACTCCTAATGTTGAATCCAACCAAATTGGAGCTGATACAATCAAGAAAATCTAACCCTATTGACCACTTTGCCTATGTTACTCTCCAATTAATGAATGCACATCACTGCCAAATCAGAAGCACTCTGTAACAAGTAAAGTTAACCAATATTTATCACAGAATACATGGGCTACTTGCTAAAGAAAGGCAGGCCGAATACAAAAAATAACAACTGACTTCAATATCCATAGCTATGGTAAATACTAGGAAATCACAGCAAATCGGTATCATGAGATACGTATTCATCAACAGAAGTAGTTTAGCTTACGCATGTTCAGAAGACAGAGAAAAAGAAACAATGAAGTTAAGAAACTACTAAGAGAATGGTGTGAGTCTACGGAAAATGTCGCCACGCTTATAAAGTTCCCCCCACTTGAACTGTGACTGCTGAGCTGAGAAAAAAAGAGCGCACAGGTAGATGTTTAGCAACAGATTAGGACCGTAAAAAGCAATAGCTGACCATTTAAGTACATTTTTATTCTTCAAATAAAAATTAAGCCATGCCTCTAACATCAAGCTAATCAATCTAAAAGGACATGGCACTAGTCCCAGCTGGTTGATAACCATCTCAATTATTCTGCAGGGTTTCAGCATTTAGGTTCTCTCATCTCATCCACTGACAACATCAAATTGTGCCACATTAGATTGGGCCACATGAGCAAGAACGGAATGGATGTTCTCTGCAAGAAATACCTCACAGGAAACCATTGTACCGTAAGGTTGATTTTTGCTGAACATTGATTTTTTTATAAGCAAAAAAGAGTTAGCTTACCAAAGGGAGTTCATAGAAATAAGGGTACATTGGATTACATCCATTTTGGCCTTTGGGTCACTCATATGTTCCTTCTAAATGGGGATGACATTATGTGTTGACCATTATTGATATTTCTTAAGGAAGCTCTAGGTTTAATTTTTTTCAACTAAACTGAGTCGGCCATGGAAAGTCTTGATTGGAAACCAGGCTGATAAAAAGTTGAAAAGATTTGAGAATAATTCTAACGAATTCAATGATTTCTGCAAGAAAGAAGGAAGACATTGCAGGACATTTCACCATTCAAGGACTACACAACAAAATGGAAGAACGTATTAACAAAATTATTTTGGATAAAGTTCAATGCATGCTTTCTCATGCTCTCTCATTTTGGCATGGGCAAAAGAGTTTTGGGGGTCAAGCGGCTAGTATTGCTAGCTATTTGATCAACCCTCCGCAAACAGTTTGAGGCTCAATTAAACGATGAGTTTCACATGAACTTGAGAGGGGCCCAAAAGGCCGGAATAGATATAATCCAATGTTTTATTGTATCTATTGGTACTATGAATGTCATTTGAGAAGAAAACTCTTCTCTGCCTAGCGAAAATACAATGTTTGCACTCATTCCTTAGTCATGTCGCCTATTCTCATGTGCCACAATTTGGTGTTATCAGTGGATAAGACACACAGCTGCAGAACTGGTTACATTATAACCATACAGGCTACAGCACATACAAGCTACGAGATTGGTTTGCCATTAACCATACAGTAGCACCATTGAACACTTTAAAACTCTACCTTACTGAATACTGACACAAAGGTGTCAAGAGTGTCTAAAACAAAAATTTATCTTGTAATTGGGCACATGTCTAATATCGGTCAAGGTTCTAAGTAATGCCATCATATGTTTTAGTTGTGATTGTACCTTCACCAACAACTTTGCATTGAGCATCGTTACACATCAAAACGAGACTACAGTTACAGGTTTGTAGCTCAATCTTTAGTAGGTGACATGTGAATTGTATAACCAGAATCTAGTATCCATTCATTCATAGACCTGATAAAATTCTTAGATTTGATCCTTAATTATATTTAAAAAATAAATATAAAATCTTATACTAACAAGCTTTTAAAAAATCACATTTGTAAATAAAAAGTTGATATAAATGCAGTAAAAAAGTAGGCTCAAAGTGCAGTCTAAGACTTGTAAAGATCGAGTGGGTTACCGGATTTGCTTAGTTATCTACTGAATTGCAAATTGAGCGAATTGTGCTATATTTTGAGCGAATAACCTATTAGTATTACAAATTCTAATCAGTCGTATTACAATTCTGGTAACAGTAATCGTACAGACCGTAAAAAAAAGTCAAGCAGGAAGATCGCAGTGAAAAAGAGTGAGTAGTTTAGACGTTAGTTAGTTAGTTCACTAGGAAAAATCTACACTTTCAAGTTCTTTCAATACACTCGCAACTGCAACAATGATATTAGGCCCATAACAGTCTAAACCCTAGACGGTAGCCGTCATAGTCTAAACCCTAAATGATAACAGGCCCTAATGGGCCTAATATCCTAATAAATCAACTTAACGTAATGCAACGACGAGTTTCATTTTCAAAAGCAAAAATTCACAATCAAACAATCATCCATGAATCAAGTGCTGAAGCCAGAAATTGCAATTGCAATTGCAAGAGCTTAATATAACAACAAAAGCGGAATTTTGCGAAAGTAGCCAGGTACAATTACAATACGAAAAACAATTAATAATCAATAATCAAGAAATTCAACCTAGCTCAAATCAATCGGAACACGGAAACTTAAAATTGCATACTCCTTGTCCCAGTGAATAGTTTACGTTTGCTTTATTTTGTGAGAGGAAAGCAAAGCGAATGTAAATTATTGACTGGGACGGAGGGAGTACATCATTACGGAGCATTCATTATATTACGAAAATGCAGCATGTTAGAAAATTAGGTACGCATAATGAACAAACTTGGGAAATGGTTTACCTGCTGGTGAACGAGAGAAAGAAGGCAGCGAGTGAGTTTGTTTCTTGGCGCTGCCGCTAGAAATTTGGGAAACCTGAGAAAAAAAAAAAAAAAACGGATAATTCACGCGGTACCCTTAAACTTTGTCATTTTTGCACGAAATACCCAAATTTTTAATCCGAAAAATTTAAATGGGCCATAAATAGTGTTTACGAACTCAGAAAGTGAAGATTTTTTTTTTCAAATCGATCATCTTTCCGAGATCTACGATTTGGAAAAAAAATTTGACGAGTTTGGAACTCGTGACCAATTGATATGATCACTTAAAGTTTGTTCGGTCGAAAAAACTTTGACGCAAAATAACTCCTAGCAACGAGATCCAAATGCGACAAATTTTTTTTTTCAAATAGTAGTTTCTCGGAAATATGAGCGATTTGGAAAAAAAATCGCCAGTTTTGAACTCGTAAACATGAGTAATGACCTCTTTAAGTTTTTCGGATAAAAAATTTCGGTATTTCGTGCAAAATGACAAGTTTCGAGGGTACCACGTGAATTATCCGAAAAATAAAAATGACGACCGGCCAAGAAATGGGCTTAAATTGGCCAGCTAAACTGCTCCCTCTAAGGCCTACTAACTTTTCAAATCACACCGTTGGCCCAAATACTTTATTTTTGGGTAAACCGGGTGTCTCGTCGACAACGAGGAGTAATTTTCTCGCGTGAATGCTTTCGTGAAAGTTAAATGGTTGAAAATAAATTGTTTCATTTTCATGGACAAACATCGAATCCATTACCTCATTTTTTTTTTATAAGATAAAAAAACTAGGTTAATCGAAATCAACCTATGACATCCTCGCAGATGAAAGTGGTAAAAGAAAGACAAAGACTTTCAAATTACCATAGTAGAACCAAGATAACAAGGGCAAAAATAAGACTCTCAAACGAAAGTCGGAATCTTTAAAAGCCCGATAAAGAAGAAAAACAAAAATTAAGTGTGTGTTTGGCCTAGTTTGTAAAAGTGTTTTTGGACTCAAAAACACTTTTCGGCCAAACACACCAATTTCTCTAAAAGCTAAACAAGAGATTCTAAAAAGCTGAAACTCCATATTTTTGCCCATAAAAACAGAAGCAGGAATTTGTTGCTTCTGCTTTTGAAAAACACTTTTGAAAATTTAAACCTGAAAAACAAACTCATTTTTGAGGAATGAAGCCAAACATGCTCTAAATCGAAAATAAAAGAGGAAAATAGATCTAGATCTAAACAAAACCAAAAGTAAGAATGGAGTACTTAATAAAATACTCGAGGAACAAGAAAGCTAAAGAAGTACCCAGCAAAGCAAAAAAATTGTATCCGTCAGTTTCCCTGATGGTTACATTCAAGCTCTTACAAAGCATTTCATTTTCAGTTAATGACTTGGGCTAAATTAATCATGAAATTAAAACTCAAATATGTTCTAGAAAACCTCATGACTTCTTGATTTATACCTTTAATCTTAAGATAAGTGACTAAATATAGCTCTCTCAGGCTAAAATGGAGATCAAATAAAGTCGGAACTTAATTGGGGTAAAAATCAAGAAGCTATAATGATGAAAATTTCTGAAAAAATGATACAAGAAAAATGTTCTATGGATAGAGATGAAGAAATGAGAGAAGAAGATAAAAAAAGATGAACAAAACTCATTTCTTATTTCTATTGTTTTGGTACCTCATGGTTAAGGGATTCAGTGGACAAAATTATTAAACATCGTCAACAAAATTGATGCTTAAATACCAAAGGATGTGATCATGTGATGCTCTTGTGCTAAACATCATTGACAAATTTGATGTTCTAATATAAAGAGGTAAACTTACTTTTGTGATGCTCTAATACCAAGTGCTAAACATCGAATAGTACACGTTTGTCTAAAAAAATGGCTAAATATCGTCGACAAAATTGATTCTCATTTTCTTTTCCAAATTTTTAAATTTTATTCTGGAGTGTTACATTTACTTTAATAAAGAAATTAAACAAAACAGTAATAAACCAAACTAAAATTTGTAATTTATATACCAAAACATTAAAAAGGAGACAATGGTGGATCTTGAAAAAAATACTTTCGGGAAATACTTTCATTTAATCACCAATCAAAGGGGTGTCGGATGCTAATTTATTCAGTGACATATACCTAAAGTTAAATGGTTAGGGGGGTTGGGCCTCCTCCCAATGTAACTAAAGTCTTCCACTAATTGGAGGTGTTCGCACATGGTAGCTCGCCATGTACTTGACCCACAAACTAAAACCTTTTTAATCGCTTTTTGGGGTCAATAATGAGCCTGCACAACTCCTAAACAAACACATTTTGTTAACCACGTTTATAAGCCTATCTCATGACAATGAAAAGAAAATAACGTCCGCTCACAAGTCAAACTCGTACTTGCGAAGTTGTGAGTAATATTGGTATTGGAAGATCAATTTGA
>JAGPOY010004387.1:0-11992 GCA_018983105.1 Silene uniflora | reverse complement strand
TGCAAGGCAATCGGAGAACATTTCTAGCACACGCGGCATCGTCTCGAACGGTTTTGGGTGCAACTAATAGGAGGGGATCTAGGTTGATTCCTCGTTCTTAGGCCATTTGCACGGACCGAAGGTTATTTCTCATCTCTTATTTTCGTATCACGCATTTCGTATATGACCCGTAAATTTCACATGTTAAATTTTCGTTATAGTCCTATAAATGAAGGGGTAAATATACGGATATTCCCCACATTCTGAATATCTATATGGTTCTTGTTCTGCTAGAACAGCAGCAAGGGAATTGAAGCCACATACTCTGGATCATAGTCTTGCATTTTAGCTAAGACCTCAGCATAAAGAGCTACAGCATTTGCAGATCTCTTATGCTGAGCTGGAAGCTTTTGTGAGCAATGATAATCTTTAAGCCAAGAACTCAACTGTCTTGGTCTGGAAGAAGTCCTCACAGACTCTTCAGTAGGTGGAATAATAGTGGTATGATTGCTAGTGTCAGCTTCTAGTGGGATGGTTTCTCTTTGCAAAACATGATCACTAGACAGAATATTTGTGGAAGCAGCAGGGTTGACCAAAGTGGTGGCAGTGATAGTCATATCTTCAAATTGTTTGTTTGTGTAAAAGAATTCTTGTTCTTTAAAGACAACATCTCTACTAACAAAAATTTTATGTAATTGAACATCATATAGCCTATAACCTTTTTGGTTATGTGGATACCCAATGAAAATGCTCTTCCTAGCCCTATTCCAAAACTTATCAGAGAATGTAGGAGGCATAGTAGCATAGTAAACACAACCAAAAACTCTTAAAGTGTCATAGTTAGGAACTTGTCCAAACAATAATTGAAATGGAGTCATATTGTCAATAACAGGTGATGGCATAAGATTAATAAGATAAGTAGCAGCAAGCACACAATCTCCCCAAAACTTAATAGGTAAATTTGCTTGTATTTTTAAAGCCCTAGCAGTTTCTAGGAGATGTCTGTGCTTCCTTTCTACTCTCCCATTTTGCTGTGGAGTGCCAACAATACTGGTCTGATGAATTATGCCTTTGGATTTAAAAAGTTCAGAACAATATTGTTGGAGAAATTCTGTACCATTGTCTGATCTAACAGTCTTAACTGTTTTACCAAACTGGTTGAATATATAAGCCAAGAAATCTTTAAACAAACCAGGAACTTGGTCTTTATTTTGGAACAAAATGGTCCATGTGTTTCTGGAATAGTCATCTAGGATTGTCAAGAAGTATTTAGCTCCAGAAATTTATGGAACTTTGTATTGTCCCCAAACATCAATATGAATCAAATCAAAACAACTTTTTGCTCTTTTATTGCATATAGGAAAAGGTAATCTATGATGTTTGGCAAGTATACAAGTTTCACAATTCAAATCATGCTTTATTGATGCTTTTATACCAGGAACAAATTTAAGTTTGTTTACAGACACATGACCCAACCTATTATGTAACAAAGTTAAATTCTCAACAGCTAAGGCAGAACAAGATGATGTACTTATTACAGACTGAGATTTTGATTCTAGTGCTTTATGAATAAGACTAGAAATGCTATTAATGAAATCAGAATTATTATTATTGTGAAATCTGTAAAGATCAGCAACTCTTTTGCCAGTAGCAATCACATTCCTACTTGAATGGTCCTGAAAAACACAGTCCACAGAATTGAACATAACAGACAAAGCATTGTTATCAATCAGCTTGCTTACAGACATCAAATTTTGTTTGAAATCTGGAATATAAAAGACATTTAGAAATTTGATTCTGTCTGTAAGTATAACTGTTCTAGTTTTATGAACTAGTTTAACAGATCCATCAGGAAGGCCAACTTTAATAGGAATAGGTAACTGAACAACATCTATTAAAAGATTCAAATCATAAGTCATATGATCTGAGGCTCCAGTGTCCACTATCCAATCATGCAACAATAAAGATCTATGCACAGCAGAAACAGAACAAGAGTAAGGAATGATACCTGCAAACTGTGATAATGAAAGACCAGGTTGTTGATCCGAAATCCTTTGAAAGACCTGATCAACAACAGAAGTAATAATACCATTTAGAACATCAGAAGATACTCCTGAGGATTTTTCAGCATTTGTGGAACATCCAGCATTTGTGGAACACCCAGCAGATGCTGAAACCAGCACTTCATCTGTAATACCCCGTTCTCTCCTAAGGGTGTACTCGACCGAATTAGGCTTACTCGGTCGAGTATACCCGCTGTCAGTTTGAGGAAGGGTCTGCCAAGTGTAGACTAGACCGAGTCTTGCGTAACTCGGTCGAGTATTGATGACTCGACCGAGTAAAGGGATAAGTCGGCCGAGTCAGGTCGACGAGTTAGGCAATCCGGTTTGGATTGATTGAGAGTAATTACTTTATTATAAAAGGAGATGTCACACTAACTCAAAAACAGTTTCACGTAAAACATTTCTACCACAAACCCTAATCACTCTCAATCAATCCTAAGCAAGATTTGTTAGGGCATTGTTTGATGATGTAAATTGCACATACTAGGTTGTGATTTCGTAGAAGAGCCCTACTAGTTGCTTGCTTGCTTGCCGTGTGCGGATTTGCTATCAGGTAGGGTTTCCCTACTCAGTAATTCATTTGTGACGGTTGAATGATTGGTTGTTTAAATGATTATATGATTATCGATATGAATTGTGATGATGATGATGGTTCCGGCTGAGTGAGTCCATTTGGGAGTGGACCACGCCCTTTGATCGCCCCTTGTGAATCCCATCACAAGGGGGATGTGCACATTAAGGAACTTAGGGTTTCACTCGTTGCAATGAGTGGCTGTGGTGACGAGGCTGTGTCACTGGCGGATATGGGTACCTGTTGCGATGGGTATCTGGCTGACAGGGATTAAGATCTAACACTTGGTTTCCGCTGCGTTAATACTGTTTATGTCGCATGAGATATGATTGGTAATGGTTGCTGACCCCGTTTTTGTTGTCTTTGACCTGCTGTGATCCATCGGGGGTGGTGAGCAGACTTTAACAGGTGATCATGTAGACGGAGTCGGATGGAGGGGACACAGCCGTGTCTAGTTCATCAGTCATAGCTTCCGCCATTTCTAGTTTTGATTTCAGTTTAGCAAACCTGATGTTTTTACGTTTGTTTTGAGACACATTTGGGTTGCAAGCTATTACATTATTTATACATTTCAATAAATTGTCCTTTATTGTTTATTTCTTGATCTTCACTACCTCGGGCAACCGAGATGGTAGCACGCCTATATGCTAGGGTAGACCCTGGTAAGGGGCCTTGGTATATGGGGGTGTTACATCATCATCCAATGGTGAATTAAAACCATGAACATCAGCAGCATTTGCAGTTTTCTTTGAGGCTTCAGTATTCCCAGTATTTCCAGTAAAAGCACCAGATTTAAAGCCTGTCACTTTGCTCTTTCCCTTGTTTCTGTCAGTTGGAAAACCCTTAACAAGAAAACAGTTAACAGGGTTGTGACCAAACTTGTTGCAGTGTGGACATCTGTTCAGGCCAAAACAAGTGGCCCTTGTATGACCCTTTCTTTCACAATGATCACAATAACTCTCAGAATTGTTAACTCGATTGGTGACAGATGTACTACCAGGCACCTTTTTGTAATCAGGAACTTTATAGCTAGCATAAGCACTAGCTTCAGATATAGTATGGACAACTTCAGTGATTTGCTTTTGTCTCTCAATCTTCTGCAAGAAACCTAAGGCTTTGTTGATGCTTGGTAATGGGTCCATAGAAAGGATCTGAGATCTGACATTGTCATAACCTCCATTAAGTCCCATGAGAAACTGGATCAATTTTGCAGTGTTCTCTCTTTCAATTATCTTCTTAATATTATATCTCTAATATAACCAAACGAGACCTAAGCGTTATTTGGTTAAGAAAACACAAATTTTCATGAATTTTAAAAAACCATATTAATTTGTCAGTTCATTTGAATTACTAAAAAATTACTCCCTCCCATCCACTATATTCTTCCCTATTTCCATTATAAAAACTCACTCGAAGATTAAAGGCTAAGGTTTCAATGAAAGGCATTTGTTACACTATTTTTTACATGGGATTTAGTTTTCATTCCGAGCCACCACCAAGAGTACCAAGCACAACTTTGTCATGCCAATGTTTGTGTACCCTTGATCGCAAAACCAAAACCACCAATCTAAATCCTGTAAGCTTTTCGACATTGCCATGGTTGCCGTCAATTGATAGCATTAGAGAGGGATTTTGATAATAAATTGTTGTAAGGGAGGGGTTTGTTGTTGAGTATGTGAAGGTAGCGGAGGTCCAATTATTGCGGACTGGTAGCGTTGGAATAAGGATTGGGCTGTGTCGTTGCAATCAGGTCATTCGGGTTTGGATCATATCAAGTCATGACTACATATGGGTTGGGCTTGGGCCGCTTATGAGTCGGGTTATTTGGGTCAATTCTTAGCTCGGGTTTGTTTGGGTGGGGTCATTTAAATAGATTTGCCGGATCACGTCGTATTTGTCTCGGTCACTCGGTGTATATTTGTTCAACAATAACTTGACAATTTAAAATACATGCAGAGAGGCGAGAGCTGATCAAATGCGGGCAAGCACTTGTTTCGTGGACGAAAGGGCTGGGTTCAATGGCAAGAAGGGCCTTGAACAGATAATGCAAACAAGAATTGTCGAGAGAAAACCCAGAACTGAGTGGAATACCTGCAAACATTGGCATTTTCCATTGACCAATTTCCATGGGGCCAAATACAAGGTTTTCAGAGCATAACCAAACCCTTCTTCCCCGTCCACGCTCCGTCCATGCCACTATGCCAGTGACTATATTCGAGCTCAACTTTTACCATCTCAAACCCTTGCCTTACATGACTTGGCAAACGTCACCACTGCCTTCTATTTCACGATTTCTACTACAGTAGTCCAGACATACTTATAACTAGTATATACAACGAAACTTACTACTAGTCACACCAGTAGGCTCCTGTTTTTGTTTCCGTCATTAATCATCTACAATGACACTCAGATTTCGTAACACCAAAGAAGCTCGTCATCAAACAGTAAACAACGTGTTAGTGCCATGTTTAAACTTCTGTGCTCCCATTGAGAATGCTGTACTTGCAAACGGGGCATTTTGCATTGATCTTGAGCCACTTCTGAATGCATGTTGCATGAAAATGATGGTTGCATGGTAAAACATGGAGCTCTACTCCGTCATCATATGAACAAAGGCAGACGCAGCATTCCTTCAATAGTAGTAAGAAACAAATACTCAGTATAGAGAATATATAATTGGCAATAGTAATGACTAAGGCACACAACAGTACAGAGCCCATCGATTGTTACATTAATGTCACTTTGTCAAACAGGGTAAGCATGAACATTAGAAGTTACAGAAAAAAAAACCCATTTAGCAGTGGTTATAACAAGGACCATACTAACTATACGATATTAGAACAAAACGAAACAACAAATTCATAATCTTCAGTTTCTTCATTGGTCCAAAACCTTCTGAAACCCAAAAACTAAAGGCTCCATGTTTATAATGTCTAAATAAAGCTAAAGCAATTCAATGCGATATTCCCGCAACGACAAGCCAACGACAGCCCATAGATTACCCTTGTGCCTCAAGAGCTTCTACAAATAGTAAAGTAGGGGGAAATTTACGGTGGCATATATCACATGAAGTGTTAACTAGTTAGTTACGGTTTCGGAGCCGTCATGGCCAAAATGTGGCGCATAGAAACAGAAAATGTGGTTGTTAAAAGTTATAACCTTCAAACTTTAAAGCTATTACAAATTTACAAGATGGTATCATGGCAGGTATTTAAAACCCTGGACACTTAATTTTCAAGCAAAAGACTCTTTTTCCCGCTTAACACAGTTTCGAATGCTATCAGGCTATTAGCAGGGGAGAAGCAACCTAATCACTATTCACTACTAGGTTAAATTAGAATGCTAAAAGTTCCATTCAAATTGCCATTATTAATAAAGTCGGTCCTGGCACCTTCCGTGAACCTTACCCAAATATCCCAAATTGATCATTGATGGGGGATTGGGGAATGGAACTGACTGATCAAGTTTATGCCCAACATCCAACAAACGCCTGACTCAAGAAACGATGAAATTATGAATGCCGATTCACTTGCATTAAGTTTAATCAGACTATCCCAAATATCCCAAACGGTTTTTTTTCCCACTAAAAACTGCAATCAGACTATTAGCAGAATAGCAGGGGAAAACGACCCATCACCATCTTGTTCTCAAATAAGCACAACCTATTCACAATGAGTGTCTAAACATATGATTTTATGTAATTTATTTCTAAGTGTAATCCTTTATATATGCGATAATGAAAAATGTCTCGCATCAAGATATTAAGCCTATGGTCAAAATAAAAACCTTCCAGTTTTGGGCTTAAGCAACACCGCTCACTAGGGTACTTTAAGTTATTGGGATGTATGAACAATTGATCTGTTACATCAACTCTTAAGAAACCGGAGTTGAGACACTTGTATTTGTATCAAGCTCACCTCTACTAGTAAGATAGAACACTCCCTCGATCAGCAGTAAGAAATTGCACCATCACGCCAGCAACAGTATTCTCACAAGGAAAAGTTAGAACTTCGAAAGAAGAATTTTAAAACAAGCACTTACTGAATCCTCACGTAAAACAACACGTTCAGCTGCCGAGTCTCCGCTACTGGTATCCATAGGCACCATTATCCCAGCACCAACACTTGACATATGAAATCTGTATTTTGGGAGCACATTGAGGTCTGTTTCTGAGGAACCCTCCTGCTTTTAGCATAGAAAAACATAGCCAGTATGTAAATGTTTGGAATAATATCTCTTGGATCCAATGTCATAAGAATGTAAGTTTGGAAATAGTCTACACTAGTTCAAACAAAGAGTCTCATACTTGTCCAGTAACAGTCCGCACGCTATATCTGAAGATTACACAGACGCAAGGGTACCAGAAAATTGAGGTCATTGCCGCGAACCGCATCATGACAAAGGTCTTATTATAAGTCACATAGACCCCAGTAAACCTGCACAAATTTACATTAAAAGCTGTTTAGCTAATTAATAAAGGTACTGGAATCATATGAAGAAGCAATGAAGCATGTATGGTGAAGTGGCTCCAACTTAGTACCGCCACAAGAATGAAACCAGCTTCTTTTGCTCCTACACGTTTACTATGTAAGAAAGAGCATGGACACAACAATGGCAATGGGGACACATATAGTTTACAATTTAAATTATAACCGATTACCCATGTTTCTTCTATTCGGAATCTTAATAACCTATCTTTTACTGGAAGCACTGAAATCATGTCTGAAATAAAGGAGAGCATACCACCAATACAGCCATGGCGCATTTTGCGGAAGTAGCTTGTCCTCAGGCTGTACCCAATAGAAACCAACAACAAGCAACCAAAAAAACCACACCAACATGTTGAAGAAGTCACAAATATAAGCGAACCTGATCCATGAACGGCACAGGCAAAACACAGTATCAATAAAGTAGCCTAAAAGAAATGATGAGGCCAAACAACAATAAACCAGATACACAAGCTGGTGGAAAATTAGACATCTTGTGAAAACCCGAAAACCTTTCAAAGCAAGACAAGTTTATACACGCAATTATAATAAGGAACCCATAAACTCATTTTCAGTAAGAATATCCATGAATTGACAACTCTGAAGTATTTTAATAAGAGCACACTAATCTTTCTGAATTTTGAGGTGTGCGATCATCCAAATCTTTTTGGGATTAAGGCTCTCAGATTGTTGTTGTCGTTGTCTACCACGGGATGAGACTTCAGAAATCAAGCTTAGAACAGACACATTCAGACTCTTTTAAATCAAGCCTAAAAATGTTCTTTCACTAAGGAAGGGACGCTCAGTAAACTACTGAAAGGACAAGTTACGGCTATCTATCTCACTTGCATTGAAAAGAACACTAGTTCTTTATGACTAATATGAAGGGTCCAAAGCGTTAAAGTGATCACTATTTCATTTGTTATTTCGCGGTTGTTCAATGGACAATGTTTCCTCTACAAATTTAACGTGACACGTCGCTGCACTGACATTGCTATGCCTATCCATCATGAGTAGTTTGAGCAGCTTAGAATCAAAATCAAATCTTGGAATTCAAACATTTCCTTCCTAAGATATCTCTATCTTGCCTCTACAAATACACATAAAAATTTCATGTGCTACCTGTTATAACACAAGATGAACTTGGACCTTATCCAAACAATACGACTACGCCTTCCACAATCAGTGGCTCAAATCATCTCATTCACCAAGAGAACGGTATCCGTTTCACAATAATAACCCATACACGGGTCTGAACTCTTTGTGTTAATTCTCAAGTAAGACCTAATTATCAATGCATATACAAAGATTTCAACTTTTAGACTTTCCTTCCCTGCACAACAATAAAATCACAAAACCCTAAAATCGAAGGGAAAGGGAAAGTCTCATGTAAAACCGTTTTACACAACAATAAAATCACAAAACCCTAAAATCGAAGGGAAAGGGGAAGTTTCATGTAAAACCGTTTTACACTTTAACACACTAAATCAGGGGTATTCATGTCAAATGTCAATAAATGAGTGGTTTTACACTAATAAAAATAACAATACTCGTATAAAACCGTCTTACACAAGTATATTAATACAAATCGAAACCAAACCAAATCACCTGGCCTGTGCCCAACTTCGGACAAACCTATCATAATCCTGAAGTTCTCTCCTCCTCCTCCTGGAAACATGTCGATACACAAACCAAACCAAAATGACATGAATCAAACACAGAACCGCATGCACGGCAACCCAAACCCTAACCGGAACATTGGGATTCTCGGCCGCGTTACAAACCAACAACAAAACCGACAGCAGAACGATGACGATATTGAGAATCATCTCGACCGCGACAGGTATCTTGGAGTAAGCCAAGTCCTCCATATTACGCGCGTGCATCTCCGTTGCCGGTCGAAATGGGCCCCAAATGTACGTCATCCGGAGCATTAAGACCGGCAATGTTGTCAACATCATCACCATTGTTGCTCAAAATAGTAAGGAGTCAAGTAGAAGTGTCGGAGTACTATTATAAGCTAATTTGGGCGGGAGTGAATAATGTAGTCGGCTGACTGAGTCTACTGTGGGTTTTCAAAGTAATCGAGTGACTTAAGGTCTTGTTTGGTTGTCACTTTAAAAACGAATAAATGATTAATTGATATTTGGGAATTTTTACCGTTTCGGGTGAGAAGTTATTACTCAATAGCCAATAGTGGAGTCTTGTGATTTGGGTCGTCCAAAATCGCTTTATCTTCTTTTCTTGGTTTCGGTGCCAAAAGCAATATTGGTATTTGTATTCGGGGAAGTGGTGATTAACCCCCATAACTTTGCGCAATTGTGAAATTAACCCCCATAACTTTCAATTGGAGTGATTTGACCCCATAACTTACATAATAAGTGGAATTAAACCCCTTTACAAAAAAATCTTATGAGAAATTCAATTTATCATAGGTTATGTTTTTATGAAAATACAAAATAAAATTTTAAAAAATTATTAAAAAAACAAATTAGCATAAATTAGATAAAAAAATTTGTAAGAAAAAATTATTTCTATATAATGTACATATTTTTTTTTAACTTTTTTACACTTTTCGTAAATTTTTTTATCTAATTTATGCTAATTATTTTGTTTTTGATTAAGTTATTTTTTTGTATTTTTCATAAAAACATAACCATTTTTACTTTTGTGATATGTTAAATTGAATTTCTCGTGAGATTTTGATAAAGGGGTTTAATTTAACTTATTACGTAAGTTATGGGGCCAAATTACTCCAATTGATAGTTATGGGGGTTAATTTCACAATTGCATAGAGTTATGGGGTTCAATCACCACTTCTCCGGTATTTGGACACTATTCACAAATGAACCTTCAATCGCAATTTTCTCTCAATATATAAGCGAAAATATATTTAAGTGAGATCTTGTTTGATTCGTCTTTACGAGTACATTAAAAATATGTAACTTTTATAATTTTTGCAAATACGTATCAAACGATATTTATCACGTAAAACCCGCGTTGGCAAACGTGAAAAATGAAAGTGGTAGAGTGGAGTTGAAGGGAGCCTATCCAGGATAACTGTCCCATTTGATTAATATATGAGTGGAGTATTTTAATTAAATGAGACAGTTATCTTGGGTAAAACGGAGTAGATAATAGGGTCGAGGTGTGTTTTACGCGGTAAATATCTTTAGCTACATATTTGCAAAAATTATACTCGTAAAAGTTAGATATTCTTAATGTACTCCTAAAGACGAATCAAATAAGATCCCAAATGAATATATCTATCTATATATACTTAAAAGAGGATGTTTTCGAGCGTTTTGATTGGCTATTGCTTTCGAGCGATATTATTGGTTCATGTTTTACGAATTATTTAGGTTATAAAATATTTAAATAAGATTAATATATTAGTACTTAATTATAATTACTAATTGTAAACAATTGAAAAGTTATCTACTTAAATCGGTAAAAAAAAATTATAAAAAAAGATAAATACCTAATTTAAGTTATATTTTACACATAATAATAATTATTATTAATTAATAGAAATTAATTCTATTATACATTAGCTAGAATCCTTATTAGCTATAATGACTAATTGATGCTCTACTTATGCTCTTCCAACAACTATTGTACGAAGTATTGTTCTTTTCTTTGTATACGTATTCTTTTTCCCTATTAGTTTGCTTATTATGTCTTCATTTTTCCCATGTTTCGCAGCTAACATGTGTGGTATTTGTATTTGTTTTCAATTTATTGATTATGCAACATCTAATTTACTTTGTTGTTTTTGGAAAGCGGTAGTGTTATTGTTTATATAAAAATGAATAGAGAAAAAGAATATATGTGTCTTATACTCTGTATAAACAAGTAGTATGATATTTGACCAGTCTTAACCTTAAAACGGATGGTATCGTCTTAAATGAGAATTTGTGGGGTCGTATTATGATAGTTTTTAAAAAAAAATCATATTAGAAGTTAAAGTTTTAAGAAATTGTAAAATTAAAATACTTTAAATTTTAGATCCTAATAGGAGTTAGAACAATGAATCCAACATTGTTTGAAAGTTTAATTTAAACTTATTAATTTCATATTATTTCTTATATTGTATACGAAGTATGAATTATCTTTGTGTATTAGGAGTCAATAACATGTTTTCCTGCATGATGAATCATAACTCATTACTCATCTGTCCTTGAATTAAGCTACGTATTACAAATATTATGCATGGGAATCAGAGTTGAATTGGTGTTTGCCATATTGCGAATAAGTACGACACTTCTTCAATAGTTGAGTGCAATTTGCTACTTAATTATATTTTACCCAATGTGAATATACATTGTTTTATATGTTTAATTTCTATTTATGATTATTTTACCTAAATATTGGGTGCGAGAGTTCACAAACTTAAATGAGGTTAAAAATAATGAACTTCTAATAACAATATAAGATAGAAATCGATCATATTTTTCACGTCTAACTTTATCTCTTCTTAATATTCCCTCTGTACGGACCATTTACGGTGGTTATTATTGAATAACAAGTGGACCATAATGGATGTGTGTGATCAAATAGTCTATCAAAAATATTCCTAATATAGAAAGGTAAATAAATGAATGAAATATCCTAAAATGTAATAGATAAAAAAATGACCAAAGGTAAACAAATTGTTGGACCTAATTAAGTTGATGATGACAAGTTTTCATTGCTATTTGATCGTTTGCTTCTTAGTTAAATTGTTTAGCATGATTGAAGCATCAAGTGATTAATCAAAGAAGATTCAAGGTTGATCAAGATGAAGGCAAGTTAAGAAGATCCCTAGCCAAAGAGTAAAAGTTGTAAACGAGGTAGTTAAACATACCTTCTTATGTTATAGTGAAAGCAAAACCATGCAACAGTCTCACACA
>JAGPOY010004386.1:0-14147 GCA_018983105.1 Silene uniflora | reverse complement strand
CACATATATACAATCTACACTACAAATTAAAGAACATGTTTTGGGGTTTTTTCATAATTTTTCGATTTTTTTGGTATTTTATATTTAAGTGAAATGTCTCAATTCCAATCCTCACACTTAAATCGGACATTGTCCTCAATGTTCAAGTGGATATAGGAACCGAGTATGCATGAAAATGCATGAATGCATGGGTTAGAAAGGTAAGTAATGCATGAAAAATATTACAAATGAATGCAAACTATTCTAAATGATGCATGCTGTCGATTAGGTAGAGATCTAATTTGAATTAACTCGGGTTGCTTATAGCAAAACTTCCCCAAACCAATTAAGGCTATGGTGGAGAAATTTTGCTACGAGCCATGCATGAATGAATGCTATGCATGCTCTACTCTACAAGTGGTATAAGAAGTCATGTACAAATTCACAAAGAAGCTTAAAAATAATAATCAAGGAGAGGAAAGAGAGAAAAGAATACCATAGGAGAGGCTAGGTAGCCATCTCAAGGTCTTTCTCTAGTTATCATCACTTGAGCCATCACCATTAGTACCCAAAGAGGTAATCATTTCATCATCATCATCATGACTTCCAGCATCATCTTCACCATCCTCTCCCAAGGCACTCGACTCATTGGTGTTTCCATTGTCGATATCATCATCATCTTCACTCAATGTTGCTTCATCATCATCAACCTCCAAAGTTTCCCCACTCCCATGCTCAACATCACCAACGATGGAGGCACCAAGTTCCGGAAAGAATGTCTTCCGGTCTACCCAATCCGGCAAGAGACCATTAGGGTCAAGTAGGCCTTGCTTTGCCAAGGATAAAAGTTAAAGTTATTGGGCATAGTAGTTATTGACCCTATCCTTGTGTGCCTCATGGTGGATATGCTTCAACAAGCAAGTAGCAAAGTCATTGGTCTCCTTTATGTCGTCATTCGGAGGGACAAAGGGTTGTTACGGGAATGGGTAAGGAGGGATCATCACATGAGAAGTGGTATCTTGAACTTCCTTGGGGATTCTTGATGCTTTGGTGGAATTGGTGAAAAACTTGTTCAATAGATAGTTGTCACTTGCCCAAGCTAGCCTTGGGAACTTCTTACTCGGTAAGGCTATAGGCAGAGCATCTATGATGAGCCAATTGAAGGACTTTTGATCATGATTTATCGTTACCCATGATGCCTTCTTGCTCAAATAGAATGAATTCATCAAGTAGCTCCCCGAAATTGGCTTATACACCTTTGAATCATTGAAATGTGGATCGAAGTGTCTAGCTAGGCGAGTGATCATCGCCCCATTCACAATAAACTTCTTGTTATTCTCCTTGCTACTCAAGTCTAACCAAGCATCAAGTAATAATTGGAACATGTCAAGATTTGGCTTATTTGGACTCACATTCAACCGCATATCAAGGAGGGCTAAATCGAGGTTTGTAAAGTTGCAAGCCTCCTTCCGAGCCACAATAGTGTTAGCCATGGAACGGTGCCAAAATCTTTTACCCAGATAGTGTACTAACAAGACCGAACAAGCCTTATAGCTTTCAAACATTTGTCCCGAAATTGCTTCCCAAGCCTGTTTGGCCTCGAAACATTAAGGGTGGATGGCCCCTTTGTGTGGTATCTTTAGGCCGAAAACACCGGCAAAAGTGGCAAAGCTCACTCGGCGGTGTTGATTGGCAAGGCGAAATTTCAAATACTTCCTATCCTCGGTTTTGGTGACCTTAAGCGAACTAAGGAATTCCAAAGTAAGGGACGGGTAAGTAGGCTCATTTAGGTCGAAAATTCCTTCTAATCCCATGGATTCAAAGAAAGCGCTTGTATCATCATGAATGCCTATCTTTCTCAATATGTCGGGGCATATGCAACGAGTAGCTAAAATGCGCTTAGAGGACAAAGCATCGAAAGTAAATTTTTTATTTCCATCAACGAAAATTACCTCCGGATAGTTTTGCAATGATGTAATAGTTGGAGGTTCCGGAACAACTTCTACCTGAGCTTCTTCGATAACAACCGCGAGTTCCCTTGTAGCTACCGTCTTCTTGGTTGCCATGGCCCTTTGCCTTTTTGTGAGATTAGGCAAAGTTGGAGCCTTTGAATCTCCCTTTGTTCTTGCCATAATCTTGGACAAATTGATACCAAAATGACATAGTAATGCTTGACAAACAATGTTCAATCAACTAATCAAGCTTAAATTAAACCCAAATTGGATTAAACCAATTCGAAAATTTCAAACCCTAGGTTTGGATGAGAAGATTTTGGGTGATTTCGGTAGTTTTGGTGTCAAATTAATGGTATTGGAGTGATTATTTTGTGTCAAAGATCAATTTGCAACAAATTTGAGTGATTTTGGTTGAGTTTTGATGATTTTTGATCTGTGTGAGATGTGTTTTTGATTGAAAAAAGAGAGGTTTTGTAGGAATGGCCTTCCTAAGTGTTTTCGCATCAATGACCGCTTCCAAAGTTAACATCCCATTCTTAACATCAATGACCGCTCCGGCGGTATGTAGGAATGGCCTTCCTAAGTGTTTTAGCAAGATTTTACGCAGTGGTGACATGCTTACTAAGGTTGTAAAATGTAGGGTAACTAGCTCAATTAATTTGCATGTCTAAACGAATGAAGTAATTCAAAGAACAATTAAACAATAAAAACCACGTGCGCCAAACCAGGATACTTTTTACTATATTTAGAGTTCTGAGGGTTACAAATGAATTCGTAGAAGAGTGTTCTTTTTGAAAAAGATCGTGTCCCCTTTAATTTTGCTCCTTACTATTTATAGTGTTGTTGTTGAGACGGGTTTTGGCTCTCCTTTGAATGTGGAAGACGCTTCATAAATATAGGGCACGTTCTCTATTTTGGTATTTTTCTACCGTTTACTTAATGGGGGGTCAAGGTAGGTTAGTTTGACTATATTTAGTATTGTCTGACAATGTACGACTTGTAATAGTTGAATGTTGCAAGATGAACGATAAAGAATAAATAAAAGACGAAATAAAGAATATGACACGAGGTTTTGGTGACGCGGAAAACCCAATGTGGGAACAACCGCGGGAGGGAGACGGTATCCCTCCAAGGAGTTTCACTATGATCTTTATGGCACGAGTACAATGTTGATGCTTGAGGCTTGAGAAATTAGGTTTACAATGTGTATGTAACAATGTATGTGTGTGTTTCGTCTTGAATCTCTATATCTCCCCTTGATGGTATTGCTTCCCTTGCTTTTATAGTAGAGCTTCTCATTTAGGGTTTCCTTTCTTCATCTTCAAGTCCTTCCATAAGTGATAATGGCCGAATATTTCCTTCTTCAGTTTATGGTATAGTCGTCCTTAGATTTCTTTCGTATTTCGTGCTTTCCATATTTGTATCTTCTATGCTTGTAGCTTTCCTTATTCCACGAACCCAATATTGCGAATATTTCCATAATCTCTATGCTCTGGAATCACTTTCTCCCTTAACATACTAGCCTGCTTCCTGACTCGTCTGGAGTAGGAGACTCCGGACTTGATCTGTTGTACGAGTTTATCTGGTGCCAGGCTGCTTCTGGTGTCTTTGGGAAGTAGCGCGATTTTTACCCAAACAGTTTGCCCCAAATTTCTTGCGTAACACATCTTCTTGTAGTTGAGCGGGAAATTATTAGGTCTTCTTAATTGAATTTCGTTCTTCCCTATATATTACTCCAACCAACCCATTATTAGTTCCCCATTAATTTTCACCGCCTTCTCTCTCTTCTTTCAATTTTCAAATCATTTCAAAGCTTTGCTCTTCACCTTCCTCCGCCATCTCTTCCTTTTCTCAGGTAATCAATCTCACCTTCCTCCATCTTCAATCTTATTCTTTCTCGACAAAAATGGTGAGGAAAAACTTGCGTCATTCCGCTTCTTCTTCTTCTTCGTCTCCGATTAATCTTGAGCCCGACGAACATTTCCCCTCGCAGGGTATCGTAAAACATTCTCACGACTGCGATTCCACCCTTACCGCCGCCGACGTTTCGTTGATTAAAGACTTGCGGGGCCTTGGTGACGGGGTCGAGATACATATTCCTCGGCCGGGACAAAAAGCTGACTTCCTTCGCCAGGGATGGATCGGTTTATATCTCTACCCTTTCACTATTGGCCTAAAATTTCCCTTTCCTATTTTGATTCAAGATTTTCTCCACTTCAACCGTTTTGCGATTGCTCAAATAAACCCTTATGCTTGGAGCATTCTGCTCTCCTCTCTTGCTTTGAACAAAGTCTTGGGGGCTGACATCAGCCTCGAGGACCTGGCATGGCGATTCTCCTGTCGCTCTCTGGGAAAGGGTCAGTACACCCTTCGTCTCAGGGACGGCTATGATAACTTCCTGACCATGCCATCTCGGTCAAAAAATGATGACTGGTACCAGAAGTTCTTCTATCTGAAGACCGACTGTCTTGACTCCTCAATTGATTATATTTTCGGAAAATTCACGTGGTACCCTCGAACTTTGCCATTTTGCACGTGGTACCCAACTTTTTAAGTTTGTGCACAGCATATCCTTAAAATTTGTTTTTCAAGCACAACGTGCCCTTTCTATCGTTCTTAAAATTTTCAATTGAGCATAAATCATAGACCAGAAATCGGAATTGGCTAATTTTTTTTTTTTCAAATTGATTACCTCTTGGAGATCTATAGATTGATACGAAAACGGTCATTCGGAAATTTAAGATCGAAGATATAGTTGATTTGATATTTTCGTCAAAAAAACCCTATAAAATGTCAGTCGGCAATTTTTTTTTCTCAAGTCGTAGATTATGACGAGATAATCATTTTAGGAAAAAAAATTGGCCGATTCTGAATTCCGGTCTAGGAGTTATGCACAATTAAATTTTTTTACGGCGACAAAAAGGGCATGTTGTGCATAAAAATCAAACGTGGAGGGAATCATGTACACAAACTTAAAAAGTTGGGTACTACGTGCAAAATGGTAAAGTTCGAGGGTACCACGTGAATTTTCCGTTATATTTTTGAGGATTGGGTTAGCCGAACAAGTACGCCTTCTTTGTCTCGTATTCTGCATGTATTTTTGTTTTGCTTACACGCTTACCATCTCCTTGCATGCAGAGCCTAATCCGCTATTCAGATCTGAGTCTGAGGAGGAGTCTGTTGCCAAGCTGTTCTCCATTCCTGCTGATAAGAGGAAGTTTCCAGATCTACTTGCCGGTTTCGCTCCTTTGACTGCTATCTCTGCACCTTCTCCTGCTAAGTCGATGGCTTTAAGTAACTTTCTGGCGTTTAGCCGTATCCTGATGTCTGGTAATCTTTTTTGTGTATAATCTGATGCGCCTCTAAAATTTCTGATCATAGGAAGTACTCCTTTCAATGCCCTGCAATCCTTAGTTGAAAGTGCCAGGAAGAGGGCTGCTGGAAGCTCTTCATCTTCTGCTCCTTCCTCCAAGAGAGTGGCAGTGGAATCTCCTGTGCCCCAGGTTACCCCAAGAGTGGGAACTAGGGCTACTCCTCGTCCTGTGCCTCAAGCTGTTGAGGTGACACCTCTGACTCGACTGGAGCCAGATGCTGCAGAGGAAGAGCAGGAATATGGTATCCGTGTCCCAATGTCGGTTGGGGACACTGACCATACGCCCTATTGGCCTCAGCTTGAACAAGTCATGCTGCCGGTTTTCCGCAAGAACCTTGATGATCTGCATCCAGAGGACTCTATCGCCATGGGCTGTGTGGAGTCTTTCACAGTATGTATTCTTTTCTGCGTTGCTTTATTTTTCATCCTGCATCCCTGTCATAAGGAACTAGATGTCTAATATTCGTGTGTACCTTGCAGGCACTGTAGCATGCTCTTCATTCGTGGAGGGTAGTGAAAAGAGCCAGGACCGAGGGTGCTGCTCTGAATGCTCAGAACAGGAGGCTGACAGAGGAGAATGCTGCTCTGCAGGAGACTGATGGTGGAGCAGAGGAGAAGGATTCAGGAGGGTGCAGCTCAGGTGGCTCGTGTAGAGGAGATGTGCCAAACTTTGTCTGAGAATCTGACTCGGGCTGAGAACAGGATCAAGGAGCTTTCTGATCTGGCGATTGCTGTGGCGACTTTTGCTGCATGGTCTGGCCGGATTGATTCCATGCGCGCCTATGCTAATGGAGAGCATGCTTCCTGGAACGTTGAGTAAGAGGAGAGGCTGCTGCAGGAAGAGTTCCCTACGCCTCCTGATCTTAGGAGCCTGATTCCTGAAGCTGGCGAGGTGGAGTCTCCGGCTGCTGTCGTCCAGATTGGTAAAGCTGCTGTGGAGGAGGCTGAGGAGGTGACAACTGCAGAGTTTGCAGATAGGGCTGTTTCAACTCCTAAAGAGGTAGCTGCTGCTACTCAGCCTATGGCGGATCCTGCACAACAATGTCAGCAGGAGGAGACGGCATGAGAGGCACCAGAGGGCAGAGCAGAGCTGGTGTAGGTGCTTCATCCCCCCTCCTCAAAATATTAAGCTTGGTAGTTAGTTTCTAAACAATGGTGTTTTTAGCCCTGCGTGGCTTAAGTTGTAATTTTTTGAAACAATTTGCTACATCTGACCCTGACCTGCGTGGAAGCAGGGGGTCACCAGACATTTTGCACTTGGTTGTGATAGCAAGTGCCTTAATCGTATTTTAAGCCTGACAGGAGGCTTAGTTTGTGAAACCTGGTTTCTGGTTTCGTACCGTTGACGTAAACAGGTAAATAAATCACAAAACACAAGTAGACAAGTGTTAGTTGCAATAGATAACAGGTAGTGAATGTTAGCCAACAGGGGCGTTATTCAAGAGAGTAAGATAGGTTAGCCGTCTGAGGCATCAGATAAATAGTTCGAATTCTAGCCAACTGGGGCGTTATTCATATGAGAGTTTTGAATTCTAGCCGTCTAGGGCGTTATTCATATGAGGTGACTGAATTCTAGCCGTCTAGGGCGTTATTCAGGGAGGAGGTGAACTAGCCGTCTGGGGCGTCATTCAAGGCAAGTTTGTAGTCGTTCTGGGACTTTAAGCATGCATGAAGTTTAGAGTGTACAATGTAAGGAATCAGATAGCTATCTTGGGGGTGTTCTCAGGGATACTGGTGTTTAGCCATGGGCTGTATAACCTAGTTTCTTTCGTGTCAGCCCGCCTGGTGGAGGCACTTGTGGCTGGCTAGACAAGTTGGGACTGTCTTGCACCGGCCTGCCCCGCTGTTTAGGGGTCTGACCCTTTGTGGGAGTCAGACTTCCTGAAGTACGTGTGCCTGTTAAGTTATGGAAAGCAGAGTGCAAAATTCCTCTTCCATGAATCAAAAGACGCATCAGAGGGAAGCAGTTACCTGGTTCCAGTCCACAGAATCCTGAAACTAACCGGGATGCTGGGGGACCCAGAAACTAATCTGAATCCAGGAGGTTCCAGAACCACAACTCTCTGATATTTTATGGTCGTAAAGAAAAAATAAGAAAAAGGGAAATAGACACAGAAATATAAAAAGACTTGTTTTATAAATTTGCAAAAGACCTACCCCTAAGCCTAGTGCCTTACTTATTTTATTTTATTTGTTCATGGACTGCTAAGGTATTTTCTGCAGACTAGCTTCCCACTCCTGTTAGGTGTAGTATCTCTTCAGGTGGAGAATATTCCATGGCCTGTATATAAGCTTACCTTGTAATGTCAAGAGCCTATAAGCACCATGACTAACTATACTCTCTACCTGGTATGGACCTTCCCATTTGTAGGCGAATTTTCCTGCCCTATGGTTTTTGGTGTTCTGGAAGACTTTTCTGAGGACGAGGTCCCCAACTTGCAGGATCCTGACTTTGACGTTCTTGTTGTATGACCTGGCCACAGCCTGTTTGTATGAAGCTAGGCGTGTGGAGGCGCTAGTTCTAAGCTCGTCAATTGTATCAAGATTCCTGGCCATGTCAATCTGGTTCCGTTCTAGCGTCTGGCACGCGTATCGGTGGGTAGGAACTAGGATTTCTGATGGGATAACAGCCTCTGCCCCGAATACTAGGATGAAAGGTATCTGTCCTGTTGCCATCTTCGGTGTAGTTCTGTCTGCCCATAGGACTAAGGGGAGCTCATCGGCCCATTTGCCTCCTAGCTCATGCAGCTTCTTTCGGAGATTTTCAATAACAATTTTGTTGTTGGATTCGGCCTGGCCGTTGGACTGTGGATTGCTGGGAGCAGACTTCTTTAGGGCTATATTCCACCTGGCGCAGAAGCCTTCTGAGTTGTCAGACACAAATTGTGCTCCATCGTCACAGATGATTTCTAGTGGGATGCCAAAGCGGCTGATGATGTTCCTCTTGATGAAAGAGATCACATGTCTCTCATATATCTCAGGGAAGGCCTCTGCTTCGATCCATTTGGAGAAATAATCAGTCATTGCTAGCATATATGTCAGGTTTCCTGGTGAGATGATGGGGTGCATTAATTCCGCAGGCTGATGTATGACGGGTGCAGATCTCTGACATGAATCACACTTCTTTACATATTGTACTGCAACCTCACGCATGGTTGGCCAGAAGTAGCCTTGTCGTAGAGCTTTGTTTGACAGACTCCTGCCCCATGCATGGTTTCCACAATCACCAGAGTGGATGGCATGCAAAACAGTTTGTGCTTCCTCCTTGTCCAGACACCTGAGGTATGGTCCTGCCAGGGACTTCCTGAACAGTATATCATCGATTAATATGAACCTAGATGCCTTCATCTTGAAACTTCTCATATCCTTCTTACCTCCCTATAATATATCCTCCTTCAACCAGTCTATGTAGGGCTGGCGCCAGTTGCCTTCTACTGCGGGCTCCATGGTACTACATACTGGTATACCTGCCCCATTAACTTGCTCTGCTTTCTCGGGATCAGTCGTATTTTCTTTGCTAATGGCTGGTTCCAGGATGTGGACAATAGGTATGTTTGATAGCTCAGTTGGCTTAAAGGTTCATCCCAAAGTAGCCAATGCGTCTGCCTCCACATTCTGTTCCCTGGGAACCTGCGTTATAGCAAATGTCCTGAACTGCAGGGTGAGCTCTTTTGCCACCGCCAGATAAGCTATCATTTTGGAGTCTTTGGCCATGTAGGAGTCATTCACGTGATTTACTATCAGCTGGGAATCGCTATACACCTGAATGTCCTTGACTTTTAATTCCAACGCCAGTCTCAGTCCCAGCACCAATGCTTCATACTCTGCCTCATTGTTGGTTGCTTTGAACTCACACCGCATTGCTTGAAATATAAGATCACCGTCTGGAGACCTTAACACTAGTCCTACCCCTGCACCCCGTGCATTAGATGCGCCATCCACATTCAGGACCCATGTTTCAGTTATACTGTTGCTTTCTAGTGTTAGGAATGCCTTTTCTGCCTCAGCCTGTATGCCTGGGCTGAAGTCAGACACGAAATCTGCTAGAACTTGTGATTTGATGGCCGTGCGGGGTTCGAATTGCAGATCATACCCGCTCAGGTGCACCGCCCATTTGGCCATTCTACCAGACAATTCTGGCTTTCTCATGATTACTTTCAACGGGTAGTTGGTTATGAAACAGATTGTGTGGGCTTCGAAGTAGGGGCGCAGTTTATATGAGGTAGTTACGAGTGCTAGAATTAATTTTTCCAGAGATGTGTACCTGGTCTCAGCTGGAAGCAGACTTTTACTCAGATAATATATCGGATGCTGCGCTTTATCCTGCTCCCTGATGAGGACTGCGGATACTGCTGCTTCCGTGATGGAGAGGTAAAGGAGTAGATCTTCCCCTGCCTCCGGCTTCGACAGTAGAGGTGGAGTGCTCAGGTATCTTTTTAATTCCTGGAATGCTTCTTCGTGCTTATCTGTCCACTCGAACCTCTGACTTTTACGTAGCGTATCATAGAACAGCTTGCATCTGTTTGATGACCTTGATATAAACCTGCTCAATGCTGCCACCTTCCCTGTGAGTCGCTGAACATCTTTTGGACTTCTGGGAGGCTCGAGCTGGAGTATCGCCTTGATCTGCTCCGTGCTGGCTTCTATTCCTCGTTGTGTGACTGTATATCCCAGGAACTTGCCAGATGATACCCTGAAGGAACACTTCGAGCGGTTCATCTTCATCTTGTATTCTCTTAGGGTGGCGAAGGTGTCAGCCAAGTGCTCCATGTGCATGCTTGCTTTCTTTGACTTGACCACCATATCATCTATATAAACTTTCATCGTCTTTCCAATCTGCTATAACAATAGATCCCCCTTTTTGACATGAAAGCAGTCTTCTCTTGATCAGCTGGATCCATCTTGATTTGGTTGTATCCACTCCAGGCGCGTCTAGGAATGTCAATATCTCATGTCCTGCTGTGGCGTCAACCATGACATCAATGTGTGGCAGAGGGAAAGGATCTTTAGGACATGCTTTGTTCAAATCAGTGAAGTCTACACAGACCCTCCACTTGTCGTTCTTCTTTGGTACCACCACTACATTAGACAGCCACTGCGGGTATTTGACTTCTCTTATCTTTCCTGCTGCTAGCAGATTATCTACTTCCAGATTGATGATTTCATTGCGTTCTGGAGCGAACTTCCTGCTTCTCTGTTGTACTGGGCGGTAGACAGGGTATACACCTAGCTTATGTGTGATGATGGCAGGATCTATGCCTATCATGTCGTCATGGGACCAGGCGAAGTAGTCCGTATTATCTTGCAAGAATTTGATTAACTGTTGTTGTACGGTGTCAGAGCCTTCTGCCCCCTACGTACACAGTTCTGTCGGGATGCAGGCTGTCCAGAGTTATCTGCTCCAGTTTGACTGGTTCGGGCTCGATGTATACGTCCTGGACAGGCTGCTCCCTTAATTGCTATGCTCGCGGGGAAGCAGTGCTCTTGAGAGCCTGCTTGTAACATACCCTGGCGTCTTCCTGATTTCCGCGGATCTCTACCACTCCCCATGGTGCTGGAAACTTAATACATTGATGATAAGTGAAAGACACTGCCTTCATCTGATGCAGCCATGGTCTAGCTAGGATAACGTTGTACGTAAATGGACCGTTGATGATTAGGTACCTGACTTGCTTATTAATTTCGCCAATGTAGGTGAGAATCACCATCTCTCCCAGGGAGTGTGCTATTTCCCCGCTGAATCCCACCAACGGCACGACCTTTCTTTGGAGGTCTGCTTCATTGAAGCCCATTCTCCTAAGAGTTTCTAGCATGATCAGGTTTACTGAGCTTCCTGTATCAACTAAAACTTTTTCCACTGTACAATTGCCTATGGATAGCGTGATTACAAGCGCATCATGTTGTTCTTCGCTGCTGCCTTTTGCATCTACCTCATCGAATGTGATAGTAGGCAAATTTTTATGGCATACCTGATAAGATGTCTCTGGCCTATCTGCTTTTAGCTGCGTAGCTCGCCTTCTTGCCGCAGAATATGTCAGACCGCAGATATCTGAGCCACCTGTTATCACGTTTATGGTCCTGGTGTAGATGGGAGGTGGTGAAGGCAGAGGTTGCTGTGTTGTACTAACCTTGTCTCTCTTGCCCCCACGTGTTAACAGGTGGTCTAGATTCCCTCTCTTGTACTGATTGTGCACTTCTCGCCTCATGGTGAAGCAATCTGCTATAGTGTGACCAATGTCTTGGTGGAATTCACACTTCTTGCTGGCGCCCTTCCTGAAATTCTGACCTTCATTGGGTGCTCTAGGCCATTTGACTTTATCTCCCAGATCCCTGAGTGCTTTCACGAGGCCTGCGATTCCTGTATTGAACCCATACTCTTCATACTTCGGTGGTAGATTCTGATTATCCCTGTGGTCTGTGTATTCTGCTGCCACCTTCAAGACTGGTCTCTTGTAGGGCTTGGCCCTCTCCTCTCTAGTTGTTTCCTTATTTCCTCTTGCGACTCCTGCCATCTTCTTTCTGGCCCTGAGGTCCTCCTCGTACCGCATGACTGGTTCCGCCATGGCTTGCACCTCCTCAAACCGTCGACAGAGGTTTCGAGTCATCTCTTTGTAGAGATCAGAATCCTCACGCAATCCTTGGCGAAACGCTTCAATTGCTGTTGCTGTGTCACAGTTTTTGATGGATACCTTTTCTCTATTGAATCGATTGATGTACTCCCTGGTTGTCTCTTCAAACCCCTGCACTATTCGGTGCAAATCACTTGTCTGCTTCTGTGGCCTTCTACTGCTGGAGAACTGCTGTACAAAGACGTTGACTAGCTCGGCGAATGAAGCTATAGTCTTGTTTGGCAGGCTCACGAACCACTGCAAAGCTGCTCCAGATAGGGTAGAGCCAAATCCGTTGCACATGCATGCCTCCTTTAATTGTCCACGTGCTGTAATGACCATCATCTTCTGCTTCTATTGGCTGATATGATCAATTGGGTCTACGGTTCCATCGTATAATGTCATTGTGGGTGCATTAAACCCCTTCGGAACTGGCGTCAGCGCAAGTTGATCAATGAATGGAGAGTCAGCGTAGCTTTCTAGCGTAGCTTTCTCTATGGTAGTTGGCATCCCTGGTATCCTGTACATCATATCCTTTAGTTCATTGTATTGGTTTTTCAGGTACCGCTGATAATCTGTCTGGGTCCGGTAGTGGGCTGACTGTAGCCTGGCATCTGCCCCCCAGTCCAGTTGTTCATTGGAGTCGAATATTGCATTCCAGTTGTTGTCATCTGGTTCCCCGTAAGTGGAACTAGCATCTGAGCGAGCTGGTAATATCCTGGAGACTACTGTTGTCCATACATTGGAGCTATCTGCTGATTGGCGTCATGTCAATTGCCCCAGTGCCCTGATTAGCTGGTGGTAGTTCCTGGTGCAGGTACGCAGGCTGGCTGATAGCTAGCGTGACTCCCAGATCTAATCGCGTAACTAGTTCAGAGGGGAACGGGCGGTGCGTGCCCTCCGGGACGTCAGCGGTTGGCTGGTCCTCTAGTGTTGCACGGTCTGGGGTGTCTTGGTCTCTCGCCTGCTCGATTGCCTGTGCACGGATGGTATCTAGATGCGACCAGATCCTCCTGTTCTCTTTTAATGCTGTTATCTTCTGGCTCCGGTTCTCCTTCCTTAACGCCTCCACAGAGTTGTGCAGAGCTTCCAACGTCCCCTCTAACGTCTGTGGCGTGTTGGGAGTTGTTTGTTGTACTGCATGGTCCAGAATTCTCACCTCTGAGTCTCTGACGGCAGCAGGTTGTTGGTGGCGGCTGACTCTTGGGCGCCTGAGTAACTTTAGTAGTTGGCTTACAAAACTTGAGGTGTTGGCGCTGGTCCTTCCAAAGCGATATGCCTGTGATTCTCCTCTCCTTTGGAAGTCAGCCCCATGCTTCCCTCCCTGTTCCTGCCATCCTGCTTTTGTTTCCTGTCTGAATTACGATCACAGGTGACGACTACCCTACCCCACGGTGCGCGCCAAACTGTTTTGGTATTTTTCTACCGTTTACTTAATGGGGGGTCAAGGTAGGTTAGTTTTACTATATTTAGTATTGTTGATGTCGTGTCGCTACTACACCAAAAATAAATCCTAAAACAACTAACAAAAGTTAGCGGTAAGTAGGGTCGATCTCCTCAGGGAAGTAACTGATTATCTGTAGTCTTTATCTGTCGGTCACAAAAACTGGGGGTTTAAAGTTGATTTATCTAACTACTAAAGTTTAAAGAAAGAAAAATAAAGAGCAAGACATAAAAGATAATAAAAGTGACGGAAATAAACCAGAGAGAGGGGAATATGCTAGGATTTCGGTCCACCGTGTCATCGGCGATATCGGGATTAACTAGGTCGGTCAGTTTATTGGTAGGAAGGGCTGTTGAAAATCATATTTCACATATCACATATGTTTGTTTAAAGTTTTAGTCATAAAAACTTAAGGATCTTATGCATGCAATTAAAATACATAAGATAAGAGAAGAAAAATCAATCCCTCTTACATTGCTATATTGGACGAAATGGGCACAAGGGTAAGACACCTTCTTACTCTTGTTCTTGAGCTCAAAAGATGATGAAATGATCCTCCAAGACCCCAAAGTAGAGATCCTCCTCTTAGTTGCACCAAGAAGCACCCAAAATACTACCACTTTTATTTAACTAGATAAATAGTAGTAGTTTCCTTAAATATTAATACTATTATTGTGGAAATTACTACACTAGTAATTAGTATGAATAATAGTAATTTGTGAGTTTAAGAGAAGAAGAGGTTTTTCTTCATTTTGCATGTATGAATAAATTGGTAAGAAAAGATGACA
>JAGPOY010004385.1:0-11825 GCA_018983105.1 Silene uniflora | reverse complement strand
TAACTTGTAAAACATTATCTATGACAAAAGATTAGCAAGGTGAACAAGTTCTCTGTTTGCACGGTTTGAAGCAACTAGGCAATTCGCGGGCTCAATTAAACATAGCTATAACGACTATTATTTACATGTACACATATCACGCGAATCATCAAAGGTTATCTCATTATAATTGGTCAACATTGTTAACATAAGCAATTTTCATTAAATTAAAATTGATAGCGACGATTCGGGAATGTATATATCTCAAATATCGCACTACATCAACGGTTTCAAGGTGAAAATGGGTGATTAGGGTTGGGTAAACCCGGGTAAATGAGTTATGGGTAAATGGGTAGGCTAGATGGGTAAAGCATTATCACAACTCGACCCAATAACCACATAAAATGTAATCCCGACTAATGATATAACCCACTTAGACACCTTTACGATACTGCGATGCTATTACTAAATAATAATACTATCGATAATATCAGTTTAATCGATAATATAAAATACGGGGTATTACATCTTGTGACTCCCGTCACAAGGGGGATGTGCACATTAATGATCTGGGATCGCTCGTTGTGATGAGCGGGGCTTAGGTGGTAAGGCTGCGGTCCCCACTAGCGGTGAGGATTACCTGTTGCGATTGGTAATCTGGCAGGACTAAACACTTTTGTGTGTAGTCGGTTACTTGAGAGTAAGAGGGAGTGGGAGGAAAGTTGAATTGTATGATTACCTTGCTTCCGTTGTTGTTTGTCTTATCATTATTATGCAGTTAACTAACCCCGTTTAATGTTTTCAAAACTGTGGTGATCCATTCTGAAATGGTGAACAGTTGGTTTAGCAGGTGTTGATGGTTGCCGTTGTGCTGTGTCTTGTGGGGAACGTTGCTACGACGAGTTCGATAGATGGTAGTCTCACCGTAGTTGTCGCTTTTTTTTCTTTCTAGTTGTATTTGCTTAAATCAGTCTTTGTATCTTAACTGTTTCTTTATGGTCTTTTTTATATTCTCTACCTCGGGTAACCGAGATGGTAGCGTCCTTATTTTACTAAGGAAGGTCTAGTTAAGGCTCCTTGGTAATGGGGGTGTTACAAAGTGGTATCAGAGCGACGATGTTGGAACCTGTAACCAATGAACACAATGAATCTAGTGAGTCAATTAAAATGAATCTGTTGTATGTGTGTTGGGAGCCCTCTCACGTTTATTTTGGATGGGTAGGCACCCTAATCTCAGAATCCCGGTCATAACATACTTATGCCAGTCACTCTGCGTGGGGTAAAGTATATGATTATGTGTATGCCGTTGTGTGCCTTATGGTCATATTTTGTCCTTATGAGCGTTGGCATGGAAGTTGACACCGTTTAGGTGAAAAGGAGTGTTATATCTATATACACGAGTTTACGTGGTTGACTTCGAGTTGTACGTGTGTTGTTATGGTGCTAGGAGAACGGATGGATGTTAACAGTATAAGATATGAATGTGTACATATCAGGTGTTATGGCATGCGGTATTGTTTTACAAATACTTTAAGGGTACACTTACACGTTCGTATGATTTTGTGGGTTGGTTTTGTAGTGTCGGATAGATAGTTTGGGTAATGGTAGGATTTCGTTACGTGTTATGATTTGTTTAGTGTTATGTGCGATTAATTTCTTACACATCTAGAGATGCGTGCTTAATTTTAATTATATGACGATTAGAGAGCCAAGTGACGATGTATAGTTGTATTTGAGATGTGAATGTGTGCGTGGGACATTAGAGGAATGTTGTAAATGTTGATATATAGGAGTGGTGAAACATTATATCACAGTGCATGTTTGCTTATGTTAGCATTAAGAATTAATTGGGACGAGCTCTGATTGAATTTCAAGCTCCGAACAATGTTTCTCGTGTTGCAGGGATGCTGACATTGACACATTTTGCGTATTACAACTCCAAATAGGGAACTCGGCCAAGTCAGGATCTTAATCGACCGACTTAGACTAACTCGGACGAGCACCATGTTAACTTGACCTAATTGGCGTTAGACAGAAGCAAGGTACTTTTTGTCAAAACCCAAACTCGGCCAAGCAGCACCGTTAGTCGACCGAATTAGCATAACTCGGCCGAGCTGCACTGTTAGTCAACCGAGTTGCCTTAAATTTGCGCGAATTGGCTTAAATCCGCCCAGCTATTAGAACATAAAAACTCTTTTATTCTTTAAACCCTTTTCAATTGCTACCCTCACAAACTCTCTCTATAATTTCTATTCCTCAAGCCCTAAGGTATCCTTGTGCTAATTCCTCTATACTTCATCACCTTGTGTAATCTCAATTCCGATTTCAAGGTAAGAAATTCGGTATTCATCGTCTTTCTTTCTAGCAAAGCTTTACTCCTTGCCCCAATTATGAGATTTTCAATTTGTAAGCTTCCTAATCCTATTATATGATACTAAATCTTGTAGAACTTGCTTAGGACCTTGTTGTGGTTGCTAGGGATATTAACTCAAGCCCCAAAACTCTACTCTAATTACCGAAATTCTAGGGTCATGCCCAAAAAATTTCAGTTTTAATTGATTCAATTTGAATGTTCATAAGGTGCAATTAACCTTTCTCATACCTTTTCTATGGTTTAATCGTGAATTCTAAGCGGAGAACATGTCCTAAATTCCGTCTTAAACTCCTCTTAAAATCCGTCTTAAGATCATCTTAAAGTGACCATGTCTAGACCTTTCTCCATCTTATTGGTCATATTTGCTTGAGCTTTCGTGTTGTATTCTATATCTTTGCATTATGGCACCAAAAACCAAACCCAGGACGTCAAACAAGAGGACCCGAGCCGCTACCGCAGCTTAACGTCGTGCAGCACAGGCCGAGCATGAGCGAGTTCAAGAGCAAGAGCAAGAGCAAGACGAGGAGGGGGAGGATAAACCGTTGGTACCAATAGTTGAGCAATATCCTATGGTAATATTTGCTGATGGCAATCAGAGGTCTACTTTAGTTAAGTTGACGGGCCGGACTATTAGGCCAACCCGTTGTGTGGACCGAGAAGTCTTGAGAGACCTAGGGATTGAAGATGATTTAAGACACATCTTTGAAGTGTTGGGAATGGAGGGATGTACTATCTTAGGAAGACGTCATACCCCGAATTGACTTTGAAATTTATGAGTTCATACAAGTTTGATGCGAAGGAGAGAACAATTGATTTTCGCCTCTTGAACAATGTTTTTCACTTTACCATAGATGAGTTTGCCGGGCATTTAGACCTAGAGGTGAAGCCGGAGGGGGCTTATCTTGATGTGACCAAGAAGTGTGGTGCCGCGAGTTATTTTCCTTACTTGTCCGGTCGACCGAGTCCGAGTTCGAGCGCCATGCTAATCAATGATGTTCAACATATAACTCTTCACATGTTTCGAAGGACGATGACATGTCTACTTTACCCTCGTAGCGATGCGAGTAAGCTTAACTCGCGTGAAATCATGATCTTAATGTCCTATCTGAACCCGTGTCAAGAGGAGCAGTGGCATTACAGTGCCCCGTGACTTTTATGTTCGAGTCTTGCTCTTATGGCTTAGTCTTCTACCCGCCACCTTCGATGTGGGGCCATTGCCACTCATTTGGCCTAGAAAGTGGCTGATTTTATTTCCCTGGAGGACGCTTCATCCGCAACATTTGTAGGACCACCGACGCTCGATAAAGCCTACTACTTGCATCACAAGTGGTTGAGGGTGCTAGATGATGGATACTTAGCTTGTAGGGTAAAGGGAATAAAGTGGATGAAAATACCTGATGTGACCGAAATAGTTGCACTTTTACCCCTTAACGAACCCCATTTTACATGCTTTTATGTACTTATTAGGGTCCTTTCGACCTCTTTAGCTTCCTATTTTCTTTCTATCGGTTTTGTGCTTGTTTGTAGGCGGAGGAGCCAAACTACGCGCAATTAAGGGCATTTCGGAGCTAAATGGACGATATTCAAGGGCCAAGCATGTAGAGGAGACGTAACCAAAGGCCTAAGTGAAGAATTGGAGCTAAGGGGAGAAGCCCCCACGGGCTGGGAGGACACCCCCACGGGTTTTGAAGCAGGACGAAGCAAAAAGGGGCATTTGTACCCAGGACCCGGGCGACTTGGAGAGAACCCGGGCGGGTTTCACCCGACCCGAGAGACTTCCTTGTAACCCGGGCGGGTCCAAGGTACAAATGCCCAGGACGACTTCCTTGCGACCCGGGCTGCCTCTAATTACTCTGCCATGTCCTTGAACGATACTCCACCTCTACTTAACCTAATTCTAGCACTTAGTATAAATACCCTCTCTTCCTCATTAGCCTAATATAGAGAATTAGGGGTAAATTAGGACTAATTAGTTTGGATCAATTGTAATCAAATCTTTAATCACTATTTAGTTTAGCTTAATCTTTCAACAACATTCATAGATTAGATTGAAGAATACTTGGGTTGTAATTGGAGAATTGACATCTCTTCATTTATCAAAGGGTTTCTTCTTATTTCCATTATTGCTCAATTTCCTTAAGTTGGTACAATCTCTAATCCTTTTAATTACTTGTTAATCTCTTTGATCATTCATCATGTTTTCAAATGCTAGTTACTCTTTATTCCTTGTTTGCAATCTTACCATCATGATTAGTGAGTAGTTACCCAAGTAGGGTAAATGGGTAATTAGGGGAATGATTGTTGGGATGAATACATGGTGATGTTGAGGGTTAATTATTGATTGATTAAACTTGTTTTGATGTTATCTAGTCTTATGCATGCTTTATGTTTGATGAAATGCTTGAAAGGCAAAACTTGCATTGATTCTCTTTATTCCAAGCAAACCTTGTAAGATCGAAAGCCTCAAGGCTTGCTAGACTACTATTCAACCTTCGTCGTAAGATCGAAAGCTTCGATTGAGGGTTAGACCGTGTTTAAGACTAGTAGGGGAGTTAGGGTGTACGTGTGTCACTAGCCCTTTCTGACCTAAGGGTTGTAAGATCGAAAGCCTCGACCCTATTTCATTATTACCTCAATCAATCTACCCAATACTTGATTACATGTATTCTACCTATGATCATCCGCTATGACCCCATGACACCCTAGTATTTCTCTTTATTTGATTACATCTACACTTTACTTGCTTATTTCTACTTACCTTAGTTTATTGACTTTACGTCCAAATCAATTGTTACCCTTGAGACTTGACTTTGCATAATTAAGACAAATAGATTGCTAATACTAGTTACCCGTCCTTTGGGATCCGACCTCTACTTACTACTTGCTAGTTAGTTTGAGTTATAAATGTGTTTGATAAGGCATAACGAGTAAGCCTCGCATCAATACCAGAAGAAGCACTTGCCTGTAATTGACCACCTCTCTGAGATAACGAGAAAAGAAGGAGAACCGGAACCCCACCAACAGTACTACACCATCCCTAACGGAATTCTCTTGGACTTACCCGAGCCCGTGATAAGCTTGAGTCAGCAAGAGGGTGTTCGGCCACCTCGTGAGGCCAGGGGTTCGAGGGCAGCTAGGAACGTTGTGCTAGAGCCAGTCTATGGTCAACGGTGAACCAGAGTACCCCCAGTACCAGCACCAGTACCAGTATCCGCCTTACCCTACGGTTCATGATCCCAGGATGCAACCGAGTGAGTTGGATGAGAGGTTGTCATATACTCGAGTGTTGCGTAACATGCATGAGATGGCTCATCTTCAGGGTATACGGACGACATTGGCACAACCCGTGTGGTGGAGTGGAGTTGGTAATGATAGTGGGGTTTTCAACAGCTATGGGGTTGATTGGGCTTCTTGGGGTCCTCCTTCGAGCTATGGGCGTGGCTACCTCGGGGGACCTTGGGGAGCCAACTTTGGCAGCCAGCTGGACGAGTAGGGCAAGTTGATGGGAGACGATGCAATAGTTAGGTCGTTCTATGGAGTAGGAACTTCATGCACCGCCGGCTGAGATAATATGGACGAGGATGCGAATGATTGATGGGCCTTGTGGTGTTATGTTATATTATGTCAGACTTATTTGATTTAGATGTTTATCATGGTATTTAGTTGGATTTTACTTGTTGTGTGTGTTTTCGGGACTTTTCTGGTCGGTTTGTAATAAGGCCATAAGGCCAATACCTTGCCCCTTTTTAATAGCTTGTGATTGTAAGACGATTGCTCTGTGTTCGCTTGGTGTTGCTGGAGGTATTGCAGGTACAACGTTGGTGATTGTATAGGGCATATAGGACGAGGTGCATTTTGCCTCGTTGTTACTCGGCCGAGTAGAGGGAACTCGCCCGAGTCGCTCTGCTTACTCGGCCGAATTGGCTAAACTCGACTGAGTTATCATTTGTCCGCTTATTCTAGAGTTCGTAAGTCAATTGGGTTGGGTTGGGATGTATGATGGTCCCTGAGGTTCCTTACTTATATGTTGGGCATGTTAAAATTTTCCATAACTTCTATTTTCACTACTGCGGTATTCCTTGGTCTTAAGAGTGAACTTCGGGGACGAAGTTCCTTTTAAGAGGGGTAGATAGCGTCGCGTGATAAAATTGCTTTAATTTGTTTTAATGCCTTTAATTTATTTTAATACTTGCTTGGGTAATTAATTGTGTGATTGTTTATGTGTGTTTAATTAGTTGGTACGTTATATAATGCATGTATATTACTGTTGGCAAGCGTTATATATACAAAGGTAATAGCGTAACTTATATATTTGCGTGAACGTTGGTTAGTATAACCGTGGTGTTGAGGTTGGTATTGTTCTCGGTGTAGGGCTGTTGGGTGTAGAGGACGAACTTCGGGGAGGAAGTTTCCTTTTAAGGGGGGAAGACTGTAATACCCAGTCTGTTGACTAACCTTTTGACCAATAGAGGCCCTTAGTAAGAGATTGATGGGAGATACGTATAGTCAAAGACGGTAATACTTGACCTAGTAGATGGAACTCGGCCGAGTAAGTGTTACTAAACCGAGTTAGGTGTACTCAGCCGAGTTAACTCTTACTCGACCGAGTACGCGCCAAACATCGTGATGATTTAATTTACGCGGAGGTAACGATGAATTCATTTTATTCATTTCGTTATCTCTCTTAAACCTAATTCTCATACCCTCTCTAACCCTCATCTCTTACTACCCACTTTCTCTATCACCTATTGACCATACTTTAAGGGCATCAAGGTAGCTAATATCAGGATCCTCGGTTCGGGCTATGGTTGTCATCAGGACGACGATGTTCTTAGGTAAGTTTGTAAATAAAGAATATATGAACATATGGTTTTGATTAGCATAGTAATTGTATATTTGTATGTAGTTATTGATGTAGGATTTGTTGTGGGTCTTCATGTGGATGTAGCGATGGCATGTTCTCTGCAATGTAGCGAAAAGGTAGGGTTTTCCTACTCGGTCAATTGTTTATTGATGTTAAGATGTATTGCGATTGATTGTTGTTTGATTATTGTTGATTGAGATTGTTGGATTATTGTTGATTGAGATTGTTGAATTATAGGGTTGATGATTGAGATTGTAGTGGTTCCATCTCGAGAGTTAGTTCTATTCTTGTGACTTCTGTCACAAGGGGAATGTGCACAATAATGATCTGGGATCGCTCGTTGCGATGAGCGCGGCTTAAGTGGTAAGGCTGCGGTCCCCACTAGCGGTGAGGATTACCTGTTGCGATGGGTAATCTGGCAGGACTACAGTCGGTTACTTGTGTGTAAAAGGGAGTGGGAGGAAAGTTTAATTGTATGATTACCTTGCTTCCGTTGTTGTTTGTCTTATCATTATTATGCAGTTGACTAATCCGGTTTAATGTTTTTAAAACTGTGGTGATCCATTCGGAGAAGGTGAGCAGTTGGTTTAGCATGTGTTTATGGTTGTTGATATGCTGTGTCTTGTGGGGAACGTTGCTAGGACGAGTTCGATATATGATAGTCTCACCGTAGTTGTCGTTCTTTTTCCTTTTGGTTGTATTTGCTTAAATCAGTCTTTGTATGTATCTTAACTGTTTCTTTATGATATTTTTTATATCCTCTACCTCGGGCAACCGAGATGGTAGCGTCTTTATTTTCTAAGAAAGGTCTAGTTAAGGCTCTTTGATAAATGAGAGTGTTACAATAAGATCCTAACTAATTAAAATCCTACCTATGTTGGGATCGGTTACGAGTTTTTGAATCTTTGAATCGTAAAATATTCTTACTTTTGGGATCAAGATTTTAAGAACTATGTCTATAGGAACTATGTCTATAGGTGCGAAGAGCCGTAGTTATCTAATAAGAAAGTGGTGGATCAGATGGTGAGAAGAGGCAGGGCGTTATTGATAGGTTCGTTGGTGAGGTGGCGATAGGAGGAGATTGTTGGAGGGATGGTGAGGTGGCAGTGATAAGGGACTAAGCGATGCTTTGTGTTTGGTGGGTGGGGTAACATGTATTATGACATTGATGACGAATGAGTGGGCGTGAAATAGTGATGATTTATGTTGTTTGTCTTTGATTTAGGCTATAGGGAGCATGTAGCAAGGGTGTTTGGGTTCTTCCATAACTTATTCACTGAACAAGTGAATTATGCAAAATAATGATCGGGTATATTGTAGGAAATGTGATGTATATGGTGTAGTGTAGACAGTAAGCGATCATTAACAAAATACTCGAGTAGAAACGTGGTGTAAAGATACGGTAAATATATACTAGGTGGTAAATTATAATTTTCCAATAAAGAAAGTAAATTCATCCGAACAAAGTGGATACCAAGTTAGATACATAAAAAACTTGGGAGTAATTACTGTTCACATATAATGCTTGTCATCTAAACATCAATAGTTGATAATTTGATATACTTCATTACCCCAACCATCTTTTATTCATCTCCTAATCTACAAATACTACGTCTAAATATCATTGACCTCCAAGGCTCCAACCATAAATAGTCAAATTCCCGAATAAAATAACCATGAGCACTTAAAGGAATTGAAAGGATGTTCTAGGCTTATAGCATCAGAGGTCTTGTGTTTAAGACTTGAGAATACAGCCATGATAAAACTCACGAGGGAGAGATTTCCTAGTGGTCGTACATTTCTACCCGGCTCAAAACCAGACAAACTCGGATGGTTTAGATCTAACCCTAATAAAATCTCCTTGTGTAGTACAATTATTCGTATACTCCAGTAAATCAACATTCATTAAAGGCACACTTTTTTAATAGATAGAAACAATTAGTCTTAATGACATGGAAATTAGGAAAACAAGAAGAAAAATGAGCAATGAATGTATCCGATTATCGTTTTATACAAACCCATTAATCCACTTTGAAAAGGAAAGATGAAGATGATACAAGAGAAAGTTGGAAAAACAGCATAAACTTAAACAGAGGGATCAATAAGGTCACCATTGAGCAACTCTCTGTAAGCAGCAACAGGCCAACTGAAACCTCTAAACAGAAGACGTGTAGCCAAAGGAACATCAATAATAATCTCCTTCTGTGTTGGTTTCTTCTCATCCCTTATCGCAATCAAATAACTCCTTCCAACCCACCCGATCCAACCGGCAATATACAAGAACAACACCCCTGGTGTAATAAACTCACCCCAATGCCTTTGATCTCCACTCACTATCAAATGTGGTAGCCCATCTGTCCCACACAGCAAACCATATTTCCCGTAGTTGTCGAACCGCTTCTTTGTCTTCTCCATGGTTGCATTAATGGCTAGAGCCGGGGCGCTGTCGGGTGCGTACAGTTTAAGAGATGATTCCAGCTTCTTCAGTTGTTGTTTCTCTCTTTTAGCGAATTGTTTTGATTCCTTGCATGGTGTCAACCCTGCAATATCAGCCATTGCCTGGTCTGGGACCGCGACACCGGAGGATAACACAACTGAGGTTATTGCCAAAGCAGCTGAGAGGGTTTGGACATTGTTGAGTTTTTTGTTGGATTGTTCTTCCGCTTTGTTTTGGCAGAGAATTAGGGATGATTGTTTTGGTTTGGTGGAGAATTGGGTTAGTTTTGGTTTAGTAACAAGTGGGTTGTAGAGGTTTGTTGGAATTGTGAGTGACATTGTTAATGTCTTCAGAGATCAGATGAATGGAGAATCAGAAGGAGAGATGGGATTGAAATACTAAAGGAGGACATATGTTTGATTTTAGTGGATATAAAACTGTGATTGGAAGATAAGATTGGGAAGAAAAAGATGTTGAATTGTAAGGGTTTTATTGGTGCTAATGTATTTTTAGTGGGTCAATCTCAGATTTTCTTTTCTTCATATCTCTTGCTATGTGGATAGAACACTATACTGTGCCTTGGTTCAGCTTTGGTCACGTAATCATCGGATGTCCTCCTTACATCTACTTGGTTGCTTATGTGTCTTGTACAAATTCTTGTTTCAAACAAACATTTTTCGTCTTATTTTTCAGACAGACATATGTGACCATTTTATAGTTAAATGTAACCACAATGATATAAGCAGTGTTACAGCTTATGGGAACTTGTTTTTCAACAATGGCTACATTTAACTGTAAAATGGATACAAAATCCCGTTTTATTATTTTAGACCAAAAAAACTCGTCTGAAGCAAGATTAATTGGTCTTGTGCCTTCCACGCAAATTTATTTTTCACTGATGTATGCTTGTTTTTGGCGAATGCTTGTGTATTGTTAGAGTGATAGGTATGGGCAGAATTCGAAACTTAATCTGGACGACGAAAAACTCTAAGAGGACACATGAGTTATACAATAACATAAGCTTGAGAAATAAAATTTGATTTTTCAAACAAAAACTTACTCTAAGTAACAGCTTTATGGCGAAAGTTTGCCAAAAAGGTATTATGGGAAAGAAAAGAGTAAACACATGGGTACTATATGTAAACACTTAAAATGAGGGGTACCGTCTGTAATCTGACAAAGTTCCAGGGTACCATGAGAAATTTCAGTTATCATAGTTATCAAAAACCCCAATTTATATAAACCTTAATCCCAATTTCACCAAACCCTAATTAAAAAACATCTAAAGACCTAATAATCATCACAAATATTTACATAAGCATATAAAATCATCATACTACTAATTACAATCACAAATTAAACAAACAAAAGAAAAAGGGATATTCTATATGGTGACCCTGAACTTTTTCATTTCCCACATGGTAACCCTCCAAATTAGAAAAAGTTTTTGGTAACCCTAAAGTCCCTTAATTATAATTAGCGTGACCTTTAACTATAAATCCGTCAATTTGCACCGTTAAGTAGATGAGTCGTCGATGACATGGCGTTTGTAGCTGATGACTAAGCGGTGACTCACCCTATATACACCAATTACCCACCACAGTCAACATTAAAACCCCATCCCTCGCCCATTGACATGTAAACTTCTATCCCCTCCTAATAAAGTTTTATTTTGACACCAATTATTGATGTTGGCACCTGAACTCCGGCGAACACCCACCACTGTCGACAACACTAACAACAATAGCCTATTTCCGGCGACCAACCTAGTCGCCACGGTCAACCCACCTGCACTCTTAATCAAATCCCAATTATATCATGTTTCCATCAATATGGCGGTTCAGACGGCAGAGATACAACCGGCAAACCTCTAGCGACCTCACCACTGGACGACCAAAACCGCCGGTGAGTCTTTTCTCTTTAATTTTGTTCGAAGCCTCATTTCCGATCCTGCGTTCCAGATCTACTAGTAGCAGGCGTCAACGTGTTTGGGGGAGCTCGTCGGAATAGTGTGAGTGGTTAAGTGAGGTCGTCGGGATTGTCCGAGTGGGGAAACACCAGCCCCACCTTCCAAAATTGTTGGGTGAGGGATGGGGTAGTTGGGGTCGGGTCATCGGGTGGGGTGCTAGTGGGGATGATGGAACTTTTGGCGTGAAGAGCCGAGAAAAGGG
>JAGPOY010004384.1:0-11996 GCA_018983105.1 Silene uniflora | reverse complement strand
CCGCTTATAGAGCTCTGGCAATTTATAGATGTATAAAAGGCCTGGTCGTGGCGGGAGCTGCTATCGTATTCTGAATGAGTCAAATTCTTTGACTAATGACTATTCGCCTAAGGTGGCATAGTTTCAGAATAACTTTAATTTATGTCCTACGACTTTCGTAACTGGAGTTTACATGGGCTTATTTTGGGTTATGATGAGCTATGGCTACGTGAAGGGAAAAGTGCAATAGGAATTGTCCACACCTAGTCAGGGTTAGAAAATATCTCATGGCCACTCGAGGAGTAGATAACTGAAAATGCGTGGCCACGCTTGGAAGGTATCTATGGTAGATAATTCCGGTCAGACAGTTATTCTCCAGATCGAGAAAACCACTTATGATATGATCAAATGCAAGTACGACCTGCAAGACACCTTGCGTTGAGTGGGAGATAGTAATGGGACAAGAGAATTGGTGACGCACACTTGTCGTGGACAAGTGGGAGATTGTTGGAGGATATGTCCTCGACAATAATGCGTCATGGTAATTTCGAATTACATACTTTAAATCTCATATTAAGAATACAAATTGGGAAATTACTCCTAGTCAACTTATCGACATTTATCAGTAATGATTAGCTAAATAGAGTTTGACATTACTGTCATATGATGGTGTTTAGATCGGTTGATCCCTTTAAGGTCATATCTTAAGGGAATTCAATTTCAATTGATTATTTAATTAATCGTATGGGATACGGATTAATTAATACCTTATTACGGAAATTGATTTTACGAGTGAATTGACGGGCTTATTGTAATTGGATTAAATAAGATTTCGTCTAAGTAATTAAATCGTTTTATTACTTAAAAATTGTTTATTGTTTACGAAACAATCGAGTCATGAATATACGGTTCGATATAATTACGAGTTGTCATGATTTATATTTCGATGACATATTTTATAAGATAGTAATTATAAAATTGCTAGTGAAATTATTTAATTATGTCATTATTATATATTATGAATTTTATGAAGATAAAATTATATAATGTGTCAAAGTACATTTTAATGTGTGACATTATACAATTGTACATTTTGACAAACTTAAAATGGGATCCATTTTAAGTGATGTAACCGTGTAAATGGAGGGAGCAAAGGGTAGTTGTGTGTTTAATATGTTAAGCATGCTCATGAAACACTTCTTGAGTAGACAAATTTGGGAAGAATGAGGAGCCAAGAGAGGGCACTCTAACCCACTCCCAACCGTGGCCCCTCCATGCACAATAAGAGAATTGTTTTCTCTTATTTTTCATATTATTCATGCTCATCAAAAACCTAATTTCACTCTATCTCTCTATAAGATTTCTAGAGAAATAAAATCACATTCATATACTATAAATCAATATTACTAGTAGTAGTAATATTTTGAGTAGTAAAACAATAAGGTAAACTCGTTAATATTTTCTAGTAACAAAATATATATACGGGTATTGAAATCGGTTCCTTGCTACGAACCTTTGGGGATCGATCTCACAATAGATCGAGTAGAGGAGCTAAGGAGCTTAAATCGGAATATCTTACGAAGACTAACCTTGGAAGGTGTCCAAGTTAGTATAAACCGTTTTCGACGAATGTAAGAAACCCGATTCTTTTCTTATGTTTATAATTGCATGCATAAGATCTTAAATTTATGACTATAAATTTGAACACTAATATGTGATATTAGTATGAGTCGAAATATGATTTCTAACATGAGCATATAAAGATGACCATGCAAAAGATGAAAGCAGCTTAGGACCGACAGAAAAGTTATGGAGATCCGAAACGCAGACATGTTGAATTTCAGTCGGGTGACAAAGTTTTGTTGAAAGTCTCGCCGATGCGCGGTGTTATGCGATTTGGCAAAAGAGGAAAGTTGGGTCCGAAGTACATCGGACCTTATGATGTGTTAGATCGAATTGGCGAGGTAGCTTATCGACTTGCCTTGGCAGCTGCACTTGATAGAGTACATAACGTGTTTCACTTATCACAGCTAAGACGGTATAATCCTGATGCGTCGCACGTTTTAGAGCATGAAACTATTGAGTTAGATGAGACCTTAACTTATGAGGAGCTACTGACAAAGATTTTGGATCGTAAGGTTTGAAAGACAAGGAACGGTGAAACTGTCATCGTGAAAGTGTTATGGTCTAATCATGAGATGGAAGAAGCTGCATGGGAAGCTGAGACAGCTATGCGCGAGAAGTACCCACATCTTTTCGACGAGGTATGTTTGGTTACGAGGACGTAACCTTATTCTTTTAAGAGGGGTAGGAGATGATCGCATAATGTTTTGTAAGTGTTTTATAGGCGTTTTAATCTTTTATGATGTTTCTATAAGAGTCAATTGGGACAAGTATGAGTTACGAGTATTGCATGTTGTGTCACTTTAAACATCGAACTTTTTTAGTCGTCTTTGTTACGGGTATGAGTTGAACTTCGGGGACGAAGTTCATTTCTAAGTAGGGAAGACTGTAATACCCCGTTTCCTGCTAAGGGTCTATTCGGCCGAATAGTGTCTACTCGGCCGAGTAGACGTTGTGACTTATTTAATTGGTAGAAGGTCTGCCGAGTATCGATTACTCGGCCGAGAAACACTATAGCTCGACCGAGTATGTCGAACGGGTTAGGCGGACATAATTAATTAGGAATGATTTGTTATTATAAAAGAACTAACAAGTGATTTCATCAGTTACAGTTTTACGATTACTGCTTTCACAAAAACCCTAAACCATTCCTAATTACTTCTGAGTCAAGAGAGAATCCGGATCTTCGCCTCTCGCCGACGCAATCTCGTAAGTTTTATTAGATCTACTTATCGTACTTGTAATTATGATTGAATCGGTAGAGTTTTTATATGACAGCGTGATTAGGGCACAATTTGATTATATGATTCACATGTATTAGGTGGTGATTTCGTAGAAGAACCGTTCTAGCTGCCTTGTGTGATTATTGTGGAATTGCTATCAGGTAGGGTTACTCAGTAATCCATGTTGTGACGATAATGTATTGATTAACTGTTGAGACTGATTATATGATTAAGAGCATGATGTGATTTCTAGTATCGATTGTATTGTATGATGGTTACGGCTGAAAGACGGTTCCGGCTGAGTGAGTCCATATGGGAAATGGTCCACGCCCTTCGATCGCTCCTTGTGACTCCCATCACAAGGAGGATGTGCACATTAATGAACCTGGGGTTTTCACTTGTTGCAATGAGTGGCTGCGGTGACGAGGCTGTGTCACTGGCTGATGGATACCTGTTGCGACGGGTATCTGGCTGAAGGGATTGAGAATGAATAATTGACTTCCGCTGTTGATATTTTTATGTTGCATCGATGATATGACTAGTATTGGTTGCTGACCCCGTTTGTGTTGCCTTTAACCTGCTGTGATCCATCGGGGGTGGTGAGCAGCTTGTAGCAGGTGATCATGTTGATGGAGTCGGATGGAGGGGACACAACCGAGTCTAGTTCTACTGTTGTAGCTTCCGCTCAGTTTTAGTTTTAGTTTCAGTTGTTTTCAGTTTACGTTTGGTTTTGAGACGATGTAACTTTAACTTTATTTTTACATTTTAATAAATTGTCCTCGATTGTTTACTTTATGATGTTCACTGCCTCGGGCAACCGAGATGGTAACATCCCTATATGCTAGGGCAGTCCCTGGTAAGGGGCCTTGGTATGTGGGGGTGTTACGACAATCACCAACTCCCTTTATTACTCACAACAATCACAACCTCCGCTACAACCACCATCGCCACCACTACTGTAGCACCTCCCCACCCTTCACCGACCTTCGTGCCGGCGCCTCCCCACCGTTTGCTGTCACCCGTCGAAACACCAACCCCACCTTCCGAAAACCGTTAACCCGACTTTGCTTTAATCTTCTACCCCACCCTTACAATCTCATCTCACTTTCCTAAAACACTAGACACTACAACAATGCACACCTTTAATGGCGTTTAATTTTGGTTAAGGCTGCATTTGTAAACGCCGTGATAAGTAGTAGCAGCATTTGAACAAACGCCGCCAGATCCAATGTCGCTAAAAACTCCAGGCGGCATTTATTTATATGCTGGTATATATCTATATAAACGACTTCTATTACATTCTACGAATTTCGAGATCTGCCCTTTTTCCACTTATACACGTGGCATTATTTTTTAATTTTAAAGGTTTTTGGGTTTTTGGTATTTTTTTTACATATAAAATAAAATTGTAGCAACTTGAAAAAGGATAAATTATAAAATAATAGCATATATTATATTAAAAATAAAATTTGTCATTACAACTTATGAGTATCAACTCAATTCAGAACACCTAAACAAAAGATCGTCTAAACCTATACTGGCTGGTATCTATCTATCTATCTATATACTTAAAAGAGGATGTTTTCGAGCGTTTTCATTGGCTATTACTTTCGAGCAATTTCATTGGCTGTTGTTTTTGTTGAATAAATTATGTTTATAAATTAAAAGATAGAAAAAGCAAAAGATATATAAATTAAGTATTAAAAAATCTACATTATTATTAATATATCATATACTCATAAAAAACCTATTAGGGCTTCCCTTTATGCGTTTTTTTCCCCTCTAAATTACTCCATTGTGCTTCTTTTCTCATCTTACTTTTCCTTACTTATTTTCTTCCTTTGATTAAAAAAAATTAGCTTAACATTGTGAATTTTATCATGTTGATCCATTGCTGCATTATAATCTTATATGAAACATACTATTTTAGATAAATATTTTTTTTTTTTTATAATTTGACATCGTTATGAATCATCGTAATTTTAATTACTTTTGCTTTTGTAGGAATCCAAAACGCATCCAACCGACTCAACAACGGACAGGTGGTCGAGATTTGATAAGTATCAATCTTAGCTAATCGAGATTAATAATCAATAATCATAATGAAATTATAGGTACTTATCGAATATATTGTAGATTTATTGCACGTAATATGTCTTTTATTTGTGTTGCCTCAAGACTATTGTCCTTCTTCTTCCTCGGTTAACATTGTTGTTTTCTGTCAAGATGATTTCCCATTAAGGTTTCGTAAACCTAACGCTTTTATTTTGTTTTTCCTTATAGAGGGGATTAACAACTTTGTCTTATTTATCCATTGCTTTATCTTATATTATACTTCATCAATTCAAGACCATGTTATGAAGCATAATTTGGTGAACGTGTGTGAAATTTTGTTCGTGATCTTCACTCCTAATGAATGTTCTGTTTAGCTAATAGCTAATACAGTTGCAGACTTGCAGTAATCGAGTTTTTATCATCTCTAATTTTCCGAACTACCTATACAAGTTTTTTCGGTCGATATTTGAGAAGTATTATTATTTTATATATGTGTACGTTTTCAAGTAGTTTTATTAAAACAAAAATATGATGCATAGATATATTCGTCATAAGGGAGACTGGACAAAACACTATAATGACCAACAATAGTGATATCGTTTCTCCATTATTTCCGCTTTTCCATTTGATTTTTCAAGTACTAATCTATTCTTTTGTGTAGTTTACAAGTCGCTTCTTGAGTTGTTTTCCTTTCGTGGTACCTAGTAATTTTTACACCTTTGTCATATATATGTATATGTATTGTGGTATTGCTATCGGATTTTCTCGCATATGTTTATAATAACGTGTATATCGTAAGAATTTATTGTTCTCAACTTCTCATAGTAATTTACATTCCCTTCGATAAGTAAAAAAGTACATCATAATAAGAGTTAGTGATGTACCAAAATAATAAGAGTTAGTGATTACTATGAATTTAGAAAATCTGAACGATTTAATTATGATAAAATGTACTTGGTATGTTTTTGCTTATGTTATAGTAGGACTCTAGCATTCGTCTAATAATTTGTCCACAAAAAAAGTAGGACTCTAAAATATTAAATATATTACAAGTTTTAACTCACATAAAATATAAAAATCACTAGGACTCTAAAAATATACGATGACATTGCTTGATAGTTTACGATGGTTTTTGTAATATTATAGTGAGTAAAAATTATTTGTGTTGAGTAAATGGACATCAAATAAATTTCAAAAAGTACGGTTTTAGGACAGGTAAATTAAAAGCTCAGTCAAGATCGAGTTTTTGTCTCTTTCATTCGCTGCTCATAATTTATATGCTCTTTCAATTCAATTTTAAAATGTTCATTGTTCCGACGTGCATTTAATGACTCGGGTGTCTCCTCATTCATCATTTATCATTCATCATTCATCATTCAAATTCAAAGCTATATCTGATCAGAACAAATACACTTCTCTATATCTCAGCTTAATATTCTTTACCCAGTTTGATGAATGTTAATTAAGGAATTACACTAAAATTATTGTAGTTATATAGGTGCGGACTGCGGATCCTTGGTTCCATGCTAAGTTCATCATTCAAATTCAAAACTATTACATTATGCAGTATAAATACTTATTTAAGTTGATAATTAAAACACTTCTTTATCTCACAGCTTAATAAAATTGTAGAATTAGTTCATTTAGATTTAGACCATGTTCTTTTTTGGTTTGAAAAAAGTTGAGCCGAACTTAATAGAGCTGCACTAAACTGAACTCAACTGAATGAAGCCGAACTGTACTGAAAAGAGTTAATTTGTGAATAATTGAATAAATGAGATCAGTTTAACTGAACTAAACTGAAATTGAAATAGCTGAAATTTAAGTCCAAAAGAACAAGGTGACGTCGCTACTTCAGAAATCTAGTGATTATCCAAAAGGAAAAATTGTTAGAGTTTAATTTATAGCTATTAGAACATCCACAAAAGCTTCAACTTGGGGGCTCGATCTCACATCATAGCTTTGACCATACCAAGGCTTGTCAAAAAAAATTCCATACATCTTTGGTTATAATCTGACTTTCCTATCAGCTGGGCAAATGAAACAAAAGATAGCGACGACAAAAGCTTTAATTTGGGGGCTCGATCTCACAGCACAACTTTGACCATATCAAGGTCTTGTCAAAAAAGAAAATGCCATACGTCTTTAGCTATAATCTGACCTTCCTACCTGGGCAAATGAAACCAAACATAGTGACGGCTATGTAGTATGACTAAGGATATCTCTACCAAATAAGACCGCCTTTAGCATGGTTAACTCCTCTTCCGTTTTTCTTTGCATTTTAATATCTTTAAGTTGCTCTAATAGTTCAGATCCTGAAGGTGGTTTGCATTTTGTGACATCAACAACAAAACGCTGATGATCCATGTAAGAAAACTTATGACCATGCTTCAACCTTTTCGCACAATAACTCGTATTGCATGAAACACAACCAAACTTGCCATGTATGTTCCAACCAGACAAGTTTCCTAAAGCGGGATAATCATTAATTGTCCAACATAATGATGCACGCATTTGAAAGACTTCCTGGACTGAGGACTCAAATGTAGGTATTCCATTTTCCCATAAGTCTACTAATTCTTCTATAAGAGGTTGCAAGTAGACATCAATATTATTTCCAGGTGACTTTGGGCCTGGAATAATCATCGATAAAATGAAGTTCTCCTTCTTCATGCACAACCACGGAGGTAAATTATAAGGTATTAAAATAACTGACCAAATGCTATGAGTACTATCCATTCTACCAAACGGATTAAAACATCACTTGCTAGCCCCAACCTAACATTACGAGGTTCAAGGGCAAAGTCTGGGTATCTACTGTCAAAACTACTCCAAGCCTCTGCATCAGCAGGATGCCTAAGGATGCCATTTTTGTACGTTCCATGACATGCCATTTCATGTTATTTGCTAATTCCGGTGACATATAAATTCTTTGAAGTCTTGGTCCTAAGGGAAAGTATCGTAATACGTTTGAGGGAATTTTTTTTTTTTTTTGGAACTCGGGTAGGATCATCAGATTTATTTGCTGATGTCTTCCACCTAGAAGCATGGCATTTTCCACACTCTTGTGACCCTAAATGCTCTTTCCAAAATAGCATACAATCATTTGGACACGCATCAATATCTACATATGAGAGACCTTATCCGCCGACAATCTTTTTACATTCATTGAAAGAATTAGGTAAAGTCTCACCTCCAGGAAAAGCTTCTTTAAGTAATTTAACCAAGACATCGAAAGACGAATTAGACCAACTGAATCTGCACTTAATGTTGTATAATTGTAGCAAAAATGATAATCGGTTAAGGTTCTTACACCCAGGATAAAGCTCTCTATCAACATCTTTAACAAACATATTATATTTTTCTATTTCAGCCTGGGCAGCACCAATATTAGGCCTCTCTAAACCGTCCTGATTATCATTGATAACAGATATACTTTCTTGGACACTACCACCATCATTAACAACATTTTGTGCCAAGTTAGAAGCTCTTATAATGTCATTGATAACAGATATACTTTCTTGGACACTACCACCATCATTAACAACATTTTGTGCCAAGTTAGAAGCTCTTATAATGTCAAATAATAATCTCATTGTATCCTCATTACCCCTACCATTAACATTCTCATTGCCATCGTCATATGCATTAATAGTTCTTGAGTTTATTTCAGAAACTTTGCTACACATTGATTCACCATGAAAGTACCAAACAACCTAATCTACCATCATTCTGTTTATCACAAGGTGGTCATACATATGTACCTTCTCTAAACATTTGGTACATGGATAAGGGACCTTCCCATCCTTATCTTTGCTAAAGGCAAAATTCAAAAAATCAGAAACCCCACTTAAATATTTATACCGATTGTCACTAGCAATCCATTTGCGATTTCTACCATCCATGATCCTGATAGCATAACATAAATTATTTAAAAGCAAAGCTTCCGAATTTATAGTGATGAATTTATAAAGCAATCATCCAAAATTAAGTGAATGAGAAATTGATCAATGAAAGTAAAACTATTATATTCGTCTTAAACTTAAAACTAGTAATATGGAGGATAAGAGGAAATCAATGTGCCTTAAAATTAATAAAATGTTTGTCTTATTTGTCTAAATAAGGGTCTATTTGACTCGTTTTATTCGTAAGATCAATACATCCATCTTTAAAAAGCGTACTGTTTAAAGCATCATAATTAAACAAAGTCAAACTATATTAATTAATTTGTATGGCCTTAAAAAAGTGTGGTCAGTATATACATATATTTTTACATACGTTTTTGAGTTGAATAGAGCACACCAAGGTTGTATGATACACTGATTTCAGCAAGAAGACAACAAATGATTGACTATGTTTAATTGTGATGATTTAAACAAGTATCAAGCAAATTAAACTACTTTAATTTCTTGACACCTTAACCAACTATCAAACAGAGCACACCAAGATTTCAAATTATATTTATCAATTTGTCATTGGACACATAATACGGCTACAAACACACTTAATAGAGGTATAGAGCTACAAACACTCTATAATGAAAAAAAAAAGAGAAAACATATGCATACATCCTCTTACTCGTAGCACACTTATGGCACGACATGGTTTCGTAATAAATAATTTGTATGTCTCTCTTAAAACGGGTATATCCGTCTTAAGGTTAAGACGAGTTAAATATACACCCACTTAAATACATATGAGAAACTGTCCAAACAATCAGGTTCGTCAAATTTTAAGCAGGATTTCAGATTTTTATGTACTTGTGTAGCCGTGTGTTACATTTACATTTTACTCTTACCAGAAGTTCATGCTTCATAAAATTCATATTTCACGTGCATCTGTTGCTGCACTGATATTGAAAGCAGTAGCAGAAGTGCGGTTTGTTATTATATTCACAATTGAATTCAAACGGGCTAACATTTCCAATATTTGCTAAGTGTTACCTTATAATAGCAGACGTTTATAGGAGAGAGAAAATCAGGAGAGAGAAAACCGTTAGAAAAACAAAAAAATCCTAAAATCCTCTACTCGCCGGCGACTTTCCTGGTAGTTTTTATGGTCGCCGGCGGGATTTCACCTGCCCTTTCCTTTTCGTGCAAATCACCAACTTCCTATGAACTTTCAAGATCTTGATCGGATTTCTCTAAATCGAACCAGGTTTGCCCTTTTTGCATGTTACCTGTTTGGTTTCCGATCATCGATTTAATAGATCGTCAGACTTTGGTTAACTGATTATTGGTCCGATTTTATCCTCATTGAGAGTTTGGTGGTGGGTGATTAGTTTAGCTTTGGCTTTCTACTGTGTTGTTTTCATTTGATTCTTAGTTTTTAAGGTTTTTGTTTTGTTGTTGTGGGGTCAAGTTCTTACTTTTATGATTTCCTATGCTTCTCTGCGATTTTGAGAATTGGATTCAACTACTTTGGTATTGAGAGACTTTTGTCAGTATTGAGGATTTTGCTATGTCTTCGTCTAACGACTATCATAGCTTCCTTGAAGCTTTTGCTTGTACCCATGTTAGTGATGGGTTTATGGAGGATAATGGGGATAGGATGCTGGGGCATTTTATGAAAATGCAGGGGTTGTCTTTGTCAGCTTTGTCTGAGGTGAAGGAGCTTAAAGACAAGGGAAACGGTCTTTATAGGCAAAATTATTTTGATAAGGCTGCGGCATGTTACGATGAAGCGTGTAAACTTCTTAGTTTGAGCCTAGGAACTATGGGAAGTAATGATATCCAATCGTTATGTGACCTTGCTGTTTCTCTTAATTCTAATCTCGCTGCTTTTGCCCTGAAACTTGAGGAATACAGAGCTGCTTCGGATTTGTCCTCCATGATTTTGGACATATTTCCGCGTAATGTTAAGGCGCGATTTCGTAGGGCGGTTGCTTATATGAAGTTGAAAAGGTTTTCAGATGCTGAATTGGATTTGGTTGAGGCCTTGGTGGTTGAACCTAGTAATAAGGACGTTGTAAGGGAATTAGATGTGGTTAGAGGTCATCTTCTTTTAAAGGAAAATGGTAAAAGAATGTTGGAGGTGACTGCTGTGGTTGGCAATGGGAACAATAAAAAGACGGTCAATGTTGTTTCGGAAGCTGATGTGAATCTAAAAGATAATGAAAGTGTGATCACTGAAGTGATGAGTGATCAAAGTGATATGAGTATTAAGGATAATGAGAGTGTGGTTTTAGAGGTGGCCGATGTTCAAGGCAATGGTAGTACAGATTTGAAGACTAGCTTAAAGGAGAATGAGCCTACTACTAATACGCCTGTTCTTGAGTTTTTCAAAAAGGGTGGAGGTAATTCCTGTTTAAGGATCCCATCACAATCTTATCATAAGTTGCTGAAAGGTAGAAAGTTGAGTTTTTACCATAAAAAGGATTTGTCAACTTTAACAATTCGGATTCTTAATATTGAGGCACCTATGGAGAGAGGTATTACAAGAGAATGTTGTAAGAAGGAAAAGAAAAAGAGGAGGAGGAGGAGTCCAAAAAAGCGGAACTCTGAGAGGATGGCAGTCATGAAAGATAACATGACTCCTTTAGATATCATCAATGTGAAGCCTCTTATTACTAGCGTGAATTTAAGTGCGTCCGTTACTTCTGATGTGAGTTCGTGTGCGTCGTCTATTTGTGACAACTTCTCTTCCCATGGTAATCAACTACTCCAGGGAAATTCTAGGTTTATTGCTCATGATTCAAGCTTGTCTAATTTGTTGGTGAACGAAAATGCCACCTTAGTTTGTGCTCAAGACCCGAATGACCACCGGCCTTTCCTTTTTTCAGCTTGTCGTAAGATATGTAAGATCTCCTCGCATCATAATCTTTCTCGCGCTCCTACTACGTCAATGCGTTGCAGGTACCCTTTTTATCTTCATATGAAAGAGAAAAGCAGAATTAACATGTTCAAGAAGAAGAAGAAGAATCATAGCCAGGAGGATGAACTTCCAAGACATAATTTGTCTACTTTCTCTACAAGTAGATATTTCTCCCATAAATTTCTACGTTCTCGTGGCGTAAGTGTGTCTTGTTGTAGGTACTCTTCTGAAGCTCAGATTATAAAGAAGAGAAAAGAAAATTCCGCTCATTTGGCCAGCTCCGATCGCCCCTTCAAGAAGCCT
>JAGPOY010004382.1:0-11997 GCA_018983105.1 Silene uniflora | reverse complement strand
CATCTGTATGCGACCTTTTGTATTTATGTATATGCTTTTTGTCCTGTACAGTATACAGATCTTCTGCCAGGCTGGCCGGCTTCACTGCTACCTCTTTGAAGGTAGGTTTGGTCAAGATTACTGAGGCATCTAAGAGCAAGGAGGCTGGTGGGAGTGACAGTGAGAAAACCCTGGACGTGCTGGTCTCTCCCCAGCCTATTCCTGAGAAGCTGGCTCTGACGGCTTCACCTGGAGTTGTGAGCTCCACGAAGAAGAGAAAGAGGGTCACCATTGGTGAGGCTAATGAGGAAGAAGAAGGGGAGCCATCTGGGGCTATTGCTGCTCAGTCGATCAGGCAAGTCCATGGTCAAGCTGATGATTTGAAGGCTGCTGGGGCTGAGTTAAAGGATTTTGCCCTGGCCATTGATCAGAGGCTGCTCCCTGGAGATACCTTTGAATCCTCAGCCAAACTAGTGGCTTTAGCGAAGGCTTTAATGATTACTCTAGCTGCTGCTACCACCCAGGCTAAAGAGGTTCGTTCCTGGTCTGATTCTTGTACTGATTCTCTTCGTTTTTCTTAATTCCTAATTTCCTAACCTGTTTGGTTATCGACTTGTGTAGGTTTTTGATGCGAGCCTGGTCAGTGGTTATCAGCTGATGAACTCCCGGGCACGAGTTGATGCTTTGGAAGGGGAGGTGAGCAGCTCGGAGGCTAAGGAAAGGGAACTGAAAACCCAATTTATTTCTGCTTAGGAGGCGGCCAGGGCCAGTAGGGGGTCCTCCATCGGGAGAGGGTTTTTGGCTGTGGTGTTCAGGGTAACTCTGGTTGATGGGATATTAATTTCTGTTGGGATCACTGCTTCACACCCATAGACCAGGGAGTAAGGAGTTTGCCCTGTTGCCGTCTTGGGTGTTGTTTTGTCAGCCCATAATACATATGCCAGCTCTTTAGCCCATTTGCCTTTTCTCTCTTTCAGCTTCTCTTTTAGGCAACTTATGATTATTTTGTTGCTTGATTCTGCCTGACCGTTTGCTTTCGGGTAGCCTGGAGTTGAAGTAACAAGTTTGATGTTCCAGGCTTCACAAAATGCTATTGTCTTGCTGCCTATGAACTTGCTTCCATTGTCACAAACTATTTCTGATGGGATTCCGTACCTGCAGATGATGTTTTTCCTGATGAATGAAATAACATCATTCTGCCTGACTTCCCTGAAAGAGTCTGCTTCAATCCACTTTGTGAAATAGTCCGTCATTGCTAGCATGAAGACATTTTGGCCTGGAGCCTGGGGCATTTTACCAACAATATCCATCCCCCACTTCATGAATGGCCAAGGAGCAGAGATTGAATGTAACTCTTCGGAGGGTTGATGGATGTATGGCGCATGGATCTAACAGGCTTTGCATTTTGAACTGAATTCCAGACAATCGGCCCTCAGTGTTGGCCAGTAATATCCTGTCCTGAGTACTTTGCTTGCTAAGCTTCTGCCACCTTTGTGATTTCCACAGTGTCCTTCATGTATTTCTGATAGTACTTGTTCAGCCTATTGTGGTTCCAGGCATCTGAGATATGGTCCAGTCTGCGATCTCTTGTAAAGCGCATTGTTAATAATAGCATATGAAGCAGCTCTAATCTGAAGGGCTCTAGCATCTTGCATGTTCAGGGGCAATATCCCCTGGAGGAGCCAGTCGTAATAGGGTTTGGTCCAAGAGTTAGCAACATATATTGGAAAAGTTTGATCCCTTTTTTTCTATTGAAGATTCCAACAGATGGACAATAGGGATATTATCAAAATTAGGGGGACTGAAATTGGATCCCAGGCCTGCTAAGGTGTCAGCCTGGGTATTCAAATCCCTGGGTATTTAGTCAATGTTAAAATTGGTGAATTTTGATTTTAAATTCTGAACAATTTCTAGGTAGAGTACCATCTTTGAATCCTTTGCAGCATAGACTCCATTAACTTGATTTGAAATAAGAAGGGAATCAGTACGTACCTTTAGATTCTTGACGCCTAAGTCAATACATACCTTTAGTCCGGCTATTAGGGCCTCATATTCAGCTTCATTATTTGTTGCCTCAAATGCACAACTTATAGCATGTACTATCTTATCCCCCTGTGGCGATTTGAGTACTACGCCCAGACCTGTTCCCCTTGTATTGGATGCGTCATCTACAAATAAAGTCCATTCTAGGTAGGTCTGGTCGCTGGTCAGTTTATTTATCTCTTTAATTGAGTCAGGCTCAAGAGTAGGACTGAAATCAGCCACAAAGTCTGCTAATGCCTGGGATTTAATTGATGTTATGGGTTCGAATGTGATGTTATAGGTGCTAAGCTGAACTGACCATTTGCACATACGTCCGGACAGGCTTCCTCGGGATAGATTTGATGGGTAGGTTGGTCCTGACTATTATAGGATGACTCTCAAAGTAAGGTCTCAACTTAGTACAACTCATAATTAGAGCCAGAACATACCTTTCAAGCAGGCCATACCTCATTTCAGCGTCCAGGAGACTCCTACTTACGTAGTAGACAGGGTGCTGTTGTCCATCCAGTTCTTTGAGCAGGCCATGACTCCACTGACTGCAGTTTCAGTTACTGGAAGATATACCGTCAGGGGTTCATCTTTTACTGGCTTGGCCAGTAGAGGTAGAGAGGATAGATATGCTTTTAGATCCTCAAAATATGACTGATGATCAGGGGTCCACAGGAAGTCGCTACTACAAAAAATGCCTAGGAAACCGGTTGAAAATGGCCTAAGAAACCAGTTCATAACCGGTCTATATCTCACTGGTGTCTTAGGTTTAAGAAACCGGTTATTTGAATGGTCTCTTTTATCATATTTAAGAGATCATTTGTCATAAATAATAACTGGTCTCTTTGATTCCTAAGAAACCGGTTCATAACTGGTCTCTTTGATCTCATCTTGGAAACCAGTTTTTGACCAAAACCGGTCTCTTAAGTTTGCATAAAATCAAAAAAAAAATATCAAGCACGAATATAAAGATGCATGTACTTTTTATTAAAAAAAATGTAATTATTAAATAATTTCAAAAAATTACAATTCGCTAAAAAATTACACCATAACTGACTTCGCTGTTAATATCTAAAATCATCAGCTAATTTATGGAATCGAAAACTAATTTACAGCGTCACCATCAGCTCGAAAAATCTTTTCGCTTTTTGATACAAGTAATGTTCAGTGCTTGCCCATCGTCCCACATCTTAGATATGAAAGTCGTTCAATGCTTCTCCGTCGTCTCACGCCTCAAATATGAGAGGACATGCAATAAACCATTGAAGTCCCTGAAATAAAAATAGGATGCAAGGAGGCATTCTGTTATTAGATAATACGGAGTATATACTAGTAAGTAAAACATGCATTAGAAACTACATTATCTTGACAACTCTCCCATTCCCAATTTACCAGCTAATATTTCATTCATTTTACGCAAAATCTATTCACAAAAACGACATATGTAAAACAATGTTAACCGAAAGCCATGTTGTAATGCTACGCGATGTAATGCGACTTGTAATGCAACACAACCTGTCCTACTCCATTACCCATTTCCTTGCTTTCCTTTCCTTTCCTTCTCCCCCTCTCCCTGCCCCGAGTTTTCTCAGAACAAGACGATAATAAAAACCAGAAAAATATGATCCTAATAATCTTTGAAGTTCCAATTTATCAAAATTATGAGGATCAAAGATTAAGTTATATACTAACCTTCTCAAATCTAAGCAACGCTTTCTAGTGTCCCATGTTTAAATCTTGTTTCAAATTTTCTGGCAAACACAAATCAACCTGGAGTAACATTAAAAATAATTATTACTTTCATTTACAATCAGTGGAATAAAAAGAAATTCGCATGTTTAGTTACAGAAAATCAGTATAATAACAAACGTGAACACTGCATAGTATAAATTATGAAAATATAAAGGAGAATAAATACGGAGTAGATATTATCAAGTACGACTAAATTTATCATCATATCTAGAAATCAAGAATCACAAAGGAGGAAAGTATGACGAATACAAAAGAGAAATGACATGTTTTCGCTTTGAACATCTACAAGTGAATCGCATTGTTAAATGGTGAGCACACTAACCTAAGGGTACATTAAAAAAAAAACTACACAAACTTTTATACAAGGTTTATGATATGCAAGATAGTAAAAGTTAAGATTTTCATTAGTGTGGTCAAGTTTGGAGTATACTAAGCAGCACTGTATCTCAGGAATTCACAGCTATAACAAGTGAATAAACATTATATCTGAGCACACTACATAATCCAAACTACCAGAAAGACAAATTAATGAAACCAGATGGTACAATTTCCTAAATAAAGTCCTACAATGTACAATATTCACCTAACGCAAAAATTTGCAAGAAATAAATATACGATTACGAAGATGGTTCAACTTCCTAAATATAAGCAAAATACAAAAAAAAAGGAATGAACTGGGAAGAATTAAGTACCCAGCTGACAAACATCAGCAAGCAGCAAGCAGCAGCCAACACCACAAAGCAGCAACAGACAGCGCACCAGACTTGACCTACAGGCAGCAGACATAAGTCAGCAGGAAACATCAGCAAGCGGCAGCATGTCGCAGCAACATCTAGTAGTAACAGGTAGCAGTGACTAGCCGCGACATCGAGCATGACAGGAGCCGCAGGCGCATGGCTTCCATCATGATATCAAGTAACAGTCAGCTAACACAACACCAACACGAGCACGAATTTAGTAGGCAACATTTAACAGACAATAGAAGCAGGGTACCAGCCAAGACCCTCATGTTCTAACATCTATTGTACTGCTATTGTCTGTTACATAAGTAGCATTTAAAAATACCTAAGCTCCACACCTATTGCGCTTTAATCCAAGCCATCGGGAACAATAAAAATACCACGAGCCATCGGGAACAATGAATGCATCCGCATGTGCTGTTACATGTTCGTATACCACATAATCAGGCTGGTATATCATATCAGGCCACTGCTAGGGGTTTGTAGTGCCAAAGGCAACAAAGATAACCGATAGAATTCTTTAATAGACCAATGACAACCAATCAAAATCTGTCATAGACCATGTCATAGGAAGACTTGGATGCAACAACAGTAAAAACAACTTAACCGATGAAGTGCTTTTCCATTTTTTTTCTTTATCATTTGAGCTAACAAATCATCCATTGACTACATTCAGACGAAACTAAACAGAAAACTCATCAGTTTTCAATAAAAATAGAATTTAAAGACTTGATACATGACATTGAAGCATAGGATCTAAGGTGAAGAAGCAGGTCAAATTGAGGTAGATGTAGTACGTAAGATACTTTTTGAGTCGAAGCATTTTATTCAAGCTGCTACATCAATATACCAACAAGATTATTTAAGGTCCTATATTTAGAATTTTAGATTGCAAGGACCTCGTCAACCTTGTTTAAGTAAAACTCATCGACTCCAAATGAATTCCCATAGTTGTTGTGCTGGCCACTATAGAGAGGATAAGCTATTCGAAGCTAAAAGTGATTAAGCTACACTGCATTGAAAGCGTGCTTCATGTTGTCTTTAGCTTTGATGCGTTCATGTGACTAAAATGAACAGACGAAGTATATCATTTACATACCTAACCATAAAGAATGAAGCGGACTAACTCAAGCAACGTTCACAATCCATAGTTCTAGAACTTCAGCTAAAAACACAAGGTACTCTACAAATTACACTATCATATATTACTACTAATTCATATTCATTGCAGATACAGTAATTGAATCAAAAAAACCTAAATCAGTCGACCCTAATCAACAAATCTAATCAATTTTAGTCTAACCCATTCAAAATAACAACAATTATACTATAATCTATCATTAAATAACAACAATGAAAGCATACAACATCTTAATAGATCTAATTAGGCATAAATCAAAGTCCCTATGAACCCTAACTAAATAAAATGAAATCAATAAAAAACAATGAGTACCTATTATCAATGAGGAACCGTGTTAAAGGAGACGCAACCGACAGCAAGCGACAGTGCGCAATCAACAATAACCATAAATGTCGATCGCCTTGCGAGAGTACGAATCAGTGGCGACATCTGGGACTCTGGGTCAGATTTGGTGGTCGGCGAATAGGCGATACTTGGTGGTGGCATGGTACGACGGTGTGCTGAGATGAGATAAGGCGAGTGGTGCGGAGTCGTCATTTTCGATATGCGAGGAGGTAATTTGGCTTTTTGGTGAGGGTGAACAAAATGACATTGGTAGGTAAACCGTTTTTAATGGGGTTGGACAAATATATCAGGAAGATAAGAAATCGGATAGAGTCAACCGATTTCTTAACTTGATCTAAGAAACCGTTTCAAGAAATTAAACGGTTTCTTATGATAAGAAACTGGTTTAAAAACCTACCTGGTTTCTTATTAGTGGTGTCTTTGATGTTTTTTGTAGTAGTGGTCCTTATTTTTCCTGAGCAGATTATAGAATAATTTGCATCTTTCTGATGATCTTGAAATGAATCTGTTCAGGGTAGCAACCCTTCCAGTCAGCTTCTGGATATCTTTGACACTTTTGGTGGCTCTAGCTCCATGATAGCTTTTATTTGCTCCGAGCTGGCCTCAATTCCTCTCTTTGTTACCATGTAGCCCAGGAATTTGCCTACCGAGACTCCAAAATGGCATTTGGAGGGATTTAGCTTCATATTGAATTTTTCCAATATCTGGAATGCCTTCTCCAAGTCTTTGACGTGATCCTCTGCCTTCTTAGATTTTACTACCATGTCGTCAATGTAGACTTCCATGGTATCTCCAATCTGATCTTTGAACATCATGTTGACCAGCCTTTGGTATGTTGCCCCTGTATTTTTCAGTCCAAAAGGCATAGCAGTATAGCAATATATACCTCTTTTAGTGATGAATGATGTGCTTTCTTGATCTGCAGGGTCACAGGATACATTTTTATTTGATTGAATCCACTTGAAGCATCCATGAAAGTTAGCATTTCATGGCCTACTGTTGCATCTACCATGGCATCAATGCGTGGCAGGGGAAATGGATCTTTCGGGCAGGCTTTATTCAAGTCAGTGTAGTCCACACAGACTCTCTACTTGCCATTCTTCTTCTGTACGACCACCACGTTGGCTAGCCAGTCTGGGTACATCACTTCTCTGATCATCCCCATATCTAGTAGCTTCTCAACTTCTTGATTGATAATCTCATTTCTTTCTGCAGCAAATTTCCTCCTTTTTTGCTGCACAGGCTTAAATGATTTGTCAATATTTAACTTATGAGTTATAACGCTAGCATCTATTCCAGCCATATCAAAATGTGACCAAGCAAAACAAGACATTTTAGTTTTAAGAAAATTGACCAGATCAGGCCTGACTGAGTCAGGTGTATCAGATCCAACTAGTACCTTCCTGTCAGGGTATTCTTGGTCTGGGACGACCTCTCCTGTCTCCATCTGTGATTCTGCAACATATGTATCCCTGACAGGGGACTTTAATTGCTATGCGAGGGACTTACCTGACTTGGGAGGTTTCAAAGCCTGTGAATAGCATTCCTGGGCCGCTTTCTGTTCTCCTCGAATGGTAGTTATCCCCCACTCAGTTGGGATCTTTACACACTGATGATATGTTGACGGAACAGGTCTGCCTAAGATCACATTATATGATGACAGACACTCCAAGACTCCAAATCTCTCATAAGATGCAACTCCTTCTGCATATGTTGGCAAATTGATCTCTCCCATGGTACTTTTGGTTTCTCCACTGAATCCGACCAGGACGCTCGACTTTTTGATGATTTGATCCTCACTTATCTTCATAGTCTTTAGCACATCCATCATTATCAGGTTGACAAAGCTGCCTCCATCTATCAAGATTCTGGATACCTTGGCTGTGTCGATTTGCATAGTTATGACCAGGCTGTCATGGTGCAAGTCTGGTACTCCCTGTAAATCAGAGTCATCAAAAGTGACAGCGGGAAACAATATAGATCTAAAAGGAGATTGAAGTTTTGACTCCCTGGCAACTTTCTTAGCTGCTGAGCTAGTCAGACCGCAGATATCTGAACCCCCATTTATGAATTTGACTTCATAAAGAGGCGGAGGAGGAGGTGGTGCCCTTGTGTTTCCCTGATCCTTTCCTTCATTCCTGTTTCCTGACTGCTGGATTATATCTTTTAGGTAGCCTTTCCTGATTAGGTACGCCACTTGCTTTCTGAGCTAGATGCATTCCTCTGTGACGTGTCCAATGTCTTGATGAAATTCACACTATTTTGCTGTATCTCTACTTGGATTATCAGACTTCATTGGCCACCTGACTGTGTCGCCCATGCTTTCCATGCTTTTGATTAATCCTGCAGTTGATATAGAAACGTTATACTCAGGAATGGTTGATAGACCAGAAAGGTTACCTCTACCCTCTTGGGCCATGTTGACTTCAGATCGTTCAGGCCTAGAATAGGGAGTAGATCTGGGATTGTTCCCTTTGTAGTTGGAGCTTTTTCTGCTGGTATGGCCATAATTCTGCTTTCCTCCGGATGAGTTTGTCCTGAAGTTGAGATCTTCTTCCAATCTGACATGCTCTAGTGCAATTGACTGGACAGTTGCAAAGGTTGGACATGCCTTCTTGGTGAGATCTGCGTAGATATCACTATCTGGTCGGACTCCTTGTCTGAATGCCTTCACTGCTGTTTCCTCATCACATCTGGGTATGGCCACCATTTCTTTGACAAATTTAGCCAGGAAATCTTTGACGGATTCCTCTGGAAGTTGCTTCACCCTGAACAGGTTGCTAGGTCTCTTCGCCATATCCCTGTTGCTTGCAAACTGCTGGTTGAAGGCATTGAGTAGATCTGCAAAGCTCTTGATGCTTCCAAGGGGAAGGTTGATGAACCACTGCATTGCTGGTCCAGTCAGGGTAGTGTCAAAGCCTTTGCACATACACACTTGTCTGAGCTCACTGGGTATTGAGGCTGCCAACATTTTTTGTTTAAATATGGCAACATGATTTTGTGGATCTGAGGTCCCATCATAGGTTCTCATTGCTGGAACTGAAAACTTCTTAGGGAGATCAATCTTGGCTATCTCCTCTGCAAAGGGTGAGTCAGCGAAGCTGTCAGCCTCAACCTCTTGAACAGGATCAGGTACTCCAGGAATATTTTCTATCTTGTTATGGAGCTTTTGGATCTCTTGGAGCATAGCCATCATGATAGCTGCATTAGTCTTGTCTGCTCCTGAATTTGGATCGTTCTCCGGACCAGGGGTTGGAGTTTTCTCTGGGGTTGCATAGCTGGAGAAATCTATCTGCTTGATGATGGATGAGAATAGGGTTCCAGGCTCAAATCTAGTTTTAGAGCCTGATGCCTTATCCTCCAATTTCTTCTTCAGGCTTGACTCTGACTCCTTGAGCTTTTCGAGTTCAACCTCTGCCTGTGCTGCCTTTTCTCTGATTGATTCCAATTCTTTGATCTGAGGCAAGGCAGCAGTCAGTTTCTCTTCTGTGGTTGGTGTAGACATTCTCTTACAGGAGTATTGATAAAGGATTGGAAATTTTTTAAGGTTTAATGAACTAGATGCTCCACGGTGGGCGCCAATTGTTTTAGCCTGATTTCCCTGAATGAATCCGACTAGGTTTTTTATGAGGACGGGGTATCTAATTCTAATATGGAAATGTAATACTTAAGGAAAAAAGACTAGATAAGAACAAAAGATAATTGTTGTGTATATATTTCTGAACAGAATAACGTAATTGACTCAGTTGAATCGTACAAAAAGTAATAATATTGTGGTAAATAAGTTAACAAAATTGTCCCCCTTTTACAAATGATCTAAACGTTGTTTATATAGTCTTCCTTCCAGACGTTGGATTCCCCAACGTCTCTTCCGGTTGTTATTAGGTGATTCCGGATTAATAGGGCATGTTCCCTATTAATCCGCTTTGACTGATCAAGCCTCAATCTTCCCCTTTCAACCGATCTGCACACGTTTTCTGGTATCTTTTAAGGTTTCTGACCGAGTCTTCTAAAAAGTAGAGCCTTGACTCGCCTCCTTAGTTGGTTATTGCCTTGCTGATCAGAACAAGTGGGCTGAGTGTAATTTCTTTTCACCTGGCTGGCTTTTAACCTCTCATCTGATAAAGATATATTCTGTCCTGGCTGAAATGTACTTTGACTATGATCCTAATGTATGGACTTGTCCGGACTGTAGCTTGCTTGACCTGTATATACAAAGTTGACCAGGTATTAACCTGACCAGGCTAATCTGGGCTTAACACCAAGTTATCACTTTATTCTACCCTTAGGTACCTCAATTGCTTTCTCACTATTCCGTCATTCAATTCTCATTTGTTTATCACCAAATTCTCCAAGTCATGTCCAATAACAATATACCTCAACACGCAACCCAAACCTCGTTCACTATCCATGAGTTCCATCAAACAACAAAATTTGGACCTAGATCATGCATCACTCATTGTCCTATTGTCCACAAGGTCATCTCATGTAATCAACTCACTCACTCACTCACAACTTTGTATAGGCTAATTCATCTTCCTAGTGTTTCCAAACTCCCAAACTTGATGTCTATATATAAGTCCACACTTCGACTTTTCACTCAAATCCTTTAAATACATTAACACTTCTAGGCAACGAAATATTACTCTCTTGATTTCCATGCTCTACTTTGTCAACATACACTCATATACCACTAATTTTCATTCCATATTACTTACTCGCAATGCTTACACCACTACTTAACCATCAATGCAAGGTTTCAATCCATAGCACTCTCATTCATCACATAACCCAATTTAACTTCACGGCATCATAAATGTACCTCTATTCTCGGTTCAAATCCACATCAATCATTCAAATATACCTCGATCCCAACGAAATATGTGTTTCTTATTCCTAATCCTCGAGATGCAACACTCACTCATCACACATTATTAACACTTGCTCTTTATCCTAATAAGCTTATCAACACACTTCCGTCTCACATTCTCTCAATCACAACTATGTGTGCCTACCCATCTGTACTCAGCATCAAAACCATATAATCTACAAGGTAAATTAAGCATTGACCCATATATGTGCACAACAACACATTATTACCAAAATTGTAACACTATGAAGCAAGGAAGCCATGTTTTAAATACAAATATGTAAAATTTAATTATATACCCTATGGTATAAAAAAAAAAAATTGGCAAAAATTTAAGATAGGATCTTCAAATTAAAGCGATGCATAACACTATTATCAAAACTGAAGTCATATCACTCAATTAAATCAAGAAAACTTTAAAACAAAATTTTCAAATTTAAAGACCATGCCTAACATCGTTCAAACAACATTTGGATCAACATAATACTACATTAAAAAGGACTAAGCACCAAGAAATAATTAGGTCACATTTGAAGACAAATATCCAAATTGTTCATTTGAGATAAATTTCAAAATATTTGCGGAACATTTCAAAATGAAATCTTGATTAAGATGATACATGCCGTTACTAACAAGGATAGTAGCCTCCTTAGTTAATTAAACTAAGTTTCAAACGAAAACAAATCAAAATTTAAGAATGAACCTTAAAGTTTCAAAATTTTCAAGACAAAACTGCAAATGTACAACAAAATTAGCAATAACAACCAAACGGTGGTCCTTGTTAAAAATTGACCAAGCAATAATGCGAAATTAAATTATCGACTCAAGAATATATATACTTTTGAGGTGATAAAAAAAATTGGGTAAAATTCAACATGAAAATTTCATACTTGACATCATAAATGATGTAAAACGTGCTTAATATCATTAATCAAGCAAAACATGCCATTAAGTGGCAAAATTTGATGGGATTAGCATAGGTTTAAACAAAACCAAGTTGTGAAAATAAGAGGAAAGGAACGTCACATACATGTTGAAATCATTCAATTTAAGGGACTAAAATAGGGTAAAACTTGAATTCGAATAACAACAATCAACAATAATGTTAACAAGCAAAAAATGGAACAATGGAACAATGT
>JAGPOY010004381.1:15829-27826 GCA_018983105.1 Silene uniflora | reverse complement strand
ACACCAATCTTTGATGACCCTTGAAGATAGGAGCCAGGATGCGGGTATATAGCATGGCCATTTTTCGATAAGTATATAATTGCTTTGTTTCCCTCGTTGAACTCCAAATCAAACGCGTCTAGCCAAACACCACCGCTGTGCTGTGAAAAATATATACTGTGAAGTCTACCAGTAAAGTTACTTACTCTAAGAGTGAAATGCTCCCAGTCCCCTATATGTTCACCTGTCCGGCTCAAACCTACGTCCTTAGGTCCGATCTTGATGGTGGCCGGTCCATTAAAAGGGGAGAACACCCACATGGCTATATCACAGAAAGTGCCACCAAAACTCGGTTTCACATGAACATAAATTTCGGCACTTTCAAGGTTCCCTTGCTTGACAAATTCCCTGCTTGTTTCATCATTTGGGAGATCCAACCAGAAATCTCCATCATTTGTTCCGCCTTGAGGTAAATTGGACCCCTCAGGATCCACAGGTTCACCATTGGGCTGTCCTGGTTTACAAAGACGGGCTCCATTTGTGAAGAACCAAGAAACAGAAGACGGGAAGTAGACTTCTTCCGGGTGGAAGAACATAGTTGGACCATAATGGTTAACTAAGGCATGAATTTGATCAAGATCCGGCATTGCATGCCAACTAGGGTCAGAGTTTTTTAGACATGAGACGGGTATTTCGTCTCCTTCATTCCAGCTGCTAGCGCAGAAAAATGTCCCTACCGGTACACCTCTTTTGAGCATACCACGATCACTAGGCCTAGTCTTCCAAACATTAAAAGCTTTTTTACGGGACTTTGATTCTGTTTCAAGTAATAACCCGCAAGGCTCACATTTTTCTACAAGATCCTCCCTAACACATCTTATATCGGCTAAATCAGGTTTTCCAGCGGTACTTGTAACGACAAAACCAAGTGCCTTATAACCAGGAGGAGATTCAGGTAGCCAGACATAACCAGGTGGGTCCTTAATTCCCTTGCCATCATCTGAACTCCAAACTAAAGAATAGTCGCGAGGTGCTTGAAGGGCTGGGGAGCGAACAGTCTGAGACTCATTATTGCTGGAAGCCGCGATATCTTTAGCTACAAGAACAAAGCCATAGAGAGGCTTGTTGTTTGGTTGACAGTAATGACCAAGGCTAAAAAATCCTTCAGGTATACTTACAGGCTTGTAGAATGAGACGCTATTTTCCGTGTCATGCGAAAGATGAGATCCCCAAATGAAATCGAAACTTGTTATTTCTGCAACTTCTATTTCTCCAAGATTGATCTTTCCTGTGCCAAATCCTTTTCCTGATTGAAATCAACCAGTAAAGGTACTGAGGGAAATGCCGATTGTGTCATCGCGTTTTCAACTAGGGGGGGTGGGGGATTCGAACCCGAGACTTATCGTCTAATATAGCTCATTCTTAACCACTGTGCTAAAATATCTTGGGTATCATAATGCTATAATGAAAAGTAAAAATACCGTGGGGCCTCTTTTAGGACGGCATATTTATCTTAATTTTAATATGAGTCAAATTGTATCATTTAGATATACGAGACACGTTTTTTTTGCTAATAACTAGAGGTTCTGGTTTTCGCATCTATCTATTTGAGCCGTTTTATGCAAGACGGATATATATATAAATAACATATGTTAAGCAAGAAATAATGTAAAAGTACCTTTTGGCCAGTTGGGTAAGGGAGCAGGCAAAGAGAAAGCAGGGAGTGGAGACTCATTTGTAGAATTATCTCTAGACAATAAATGATGTCCAAACATCTTCTTCCACATGAAATTATGAATAAAACCCTTTACTTAATTTTGTCTAATTTTGATTATTTGTAAATTTTGGGTAATATTATAGCGAGTACGGAGTATCATACAAGAAGCATTCATAGCGGAGAAGTTAGAAAGGATGGAAGACGATAAAAAGAAAGGAATCTAATTGAAAACTTAGTGGCACGTTTGTTGGATCCCAAATTGGTAGAGAAGAGAAGAAGAAAAGAATGTGGTTCTGCTTCTGTCTCATTTTACAGCACTGCAATTTAAGTACAAGATTGTGAGATGATAAACGAGTGATTGATTGTTCCTGCTATGTGGGACCTGCTACAACCTGTAGGCTGTAGCTTTGTGTGATTAAATAAATCACCAGGTAGGAGACATGCTTCACACGCTTTGAAATAAGATAGATCAAATAGCTACTTTTAGTCCGTCTTATTTCAAACGGGGAATAGCAAAGTGTCAAATAAGAATCTGCCATATCCCATATACAAAGGTCAAAACAGACCACGTTAGTAGTTAAAAAGTTGTTGGAAAACTAGACCGTGTTGTCAATTGCTAATCAATACGTACGGGTATTTGGTAACTATTTTTGATTTTTGGTGCTCGTTACAGAGAGAGTCCAGTCTATAAATCCAAGGAAGTTTTAGCCAAAACCAATTGACAATGGTAGATATAGCTTCTTCGTTTATATATTAGACATCTCTCTCATATTCTTTCAATGTGGGATGTCACATTTGACACACAAGACGATTTTCCTAGAATTGACTGCGTTAAACTACGTCGTGGACGGAAAAACTCTTAGGGTAAAAAATACATTAGGTTTCTTAGACGCAGATGCGCAAATCAAAAATCGAAGGGGAGATTGATCTTCCTAGCATCAAATTAGCTAATGAGGTTCTCATTGGGAAATTAGGATGGCATGTTGAAGATGGTAAATTTATCCACCTTTGGACTATCCATGGGTGAATATATGTCCGCTATTCTTTTAGCAACTGCTCTGATAATTAAGGCTCAGATGAAACAAAAAAATTTGCTAGTGTCTTGATTGTTGTAGATGGTCATTAGGAAGACACCACATCTTAGAGACTCATCTCGGCATCAACTTACAAGCTTATTTCGAACCAGGTTTTACATAGTTCAGAATTTTGAACAAAACCATATCGAAAATGGAAATATGGTAGTTATAACAAATCGCAAAGCAAACAAATAGGCCAAATGGAGGGAATAGTTTCTTAAATATCAATCATTCACCAACTAGCCAACATACTCTTTATTTTACCGATAAGTCTCCCTTAAGACGTATATAAACCAAATATATTTACTTCACCCGTCTAAAGTTTTGAGACGAATAGTGGTCTCTTAAATGAGAATTTGCGATATTTTACATATACGGACTTAATTGTATTGCGACTCTTCTTGTCCACAAAATGCCCATTCAACCGTCCTTCACCATACTTAACACATGCGACATGCCCACTCTCCCATCTACTTTAACAGATTGCATGTGAACCAACGAATGCCAATCACCAACCAAAACTCACAAGAGTTGTAGACTTATGCTGGAAAACAAGACAAAATAAAATAAAAGCAATGCCCTGAAAAACAAAACCGAAAACAGGGCCGTCAAATGAATTTTAGAGGTCCGATTTCATAAGACAATTTGAGATCCCGTATAATAGAAAAAAACTTAGTTTTTGTACTCCGTAGTAAATACTACTCAAACCCAACATTCAGCTAAAAACCAAAACAAATGAGTGGGTATGAGTCCCTATTCTGAGAACCTTTTGAACATGCTATTAGACGGCCTCGGAAGAAAATGACATATTTGCTAACTTTTTATTTTGAATCTTTTCTATATAGTATGTCCAAATTTTTATTTTTATTTTAATTATTTATGACCATTCATTAGCTATTTAGCTCCATATCTTTGATTTTGCTACAAGTCTACAACACTTGCCTATCTCTTCATATTTTCAGGCAGCAAAATGATGCTCAGAAGTTCTTCCACCCCAATTCTCGGTTCACTTCTTTCGTCATATTCCGAATCTCCAAACCACCACCACCACCACCACCACCACCATCCCGAGTTCAACTCTCCGAAACATGTTCCAAACAAGTTGTTTTTCCACCATGCCCAAGCAGGGCATTTACATCTCACAAGCCCCTCGTCACACTTGTTCAATTCCTCTCCTTCTGTTAATTCCGAAATCATTTCTAATGATCGCGACAGTGGCCTAAAAAGCGGGTTTAGAAGAGCGCAATCCGAGGGAAATTTAGAAGGTTTACTGTCTGATTCTTGTAATAGCTTTGATGAATTTACTCATCCAAATTTAACCAAGAAGTTCCCTCGGAAACCTAGTTGTACAGTCTTGCAAAGTATTCCTTCCTTCTCAGTTTATAATCCTAGCAGGAAATACGAGGAGGGCGAGGAAGACGAAGAAGAGCAGGAAAGTGGTGAAGAATCTGAAGAGGAGATGATAATAAAGGCACAAAATGGTAACAACGAGGGGAAGTTAATGAAGGATCAAAGCGAAGATTTAAGCATGGCGTTTATAAATAATATGTGGCTACAAGACGTTAATGTCGTCGTTCAAGAAAATGATGGCGCTCCTACAAAAATGCACCTTGCAAAGGGACTTGGAGCTATGTCTGGTGGGTTTAATGGCAGTGGAGGCGGCTATACGGAGCATAAAACCCGAGAATTTGGTGGCGAGGGCGAGGATGAAGTTAGCATGGAAGAGTATTACAAGAAAATGGTGGAGGAGAATCCTGGTAGCCCATTGTTCTTGAGAAATTATGCTCAATTTCTGCATCAGGTAAATCTCAGTAACCTTCTCTTTCTGATTTCAGTAAGTGTACATCTCTTTTGAGCCATTACGGATTCTTAATATAGATAGGTAAACAAATAAACGAGACAGAGGGAGTAAGTTCAACTATAAGCATGATCACCAGTTTCTCTGTTTGTATGTAGACGAAGAAAGATCTAAGAGGGGCAGAAGAGTATTACTCTCGAGCAATACTCATGGATCCAGGCGATGGAGAGATACTATCAAAGTATGCCCAAGTAACTTGGGAGCTCCATGGCGATGAAGATCGAGCTGTAAGCTATTTCGATCGAGCTGTACAAGCTTCCCCTGAAGATAGGTTAGTTTTCATTCAACATTTCTACATTTTTAATTCAAGCTTCATCCAGTAATATTAGTTTCTTATGAACATTGTTTTGTCCACCAGCCATATACTAGCAGCGTATGCTGGTTTTCTATGGGAAACAGAAGACGCGGAGGATGATCTATGCACATTGCCTCCATTACTCCATGACACTGCCATTGCTGCTGCATTTTAGGGTTCGAAGGAACGTCTTTCTTTACTGGTATTATTATTAAATATTAAATACTCGTTCTTAGACTCATTCGAAACAAAATAAGGGAAACTTTAATAGTATTATCTACAAACAATCATGTAAAATCATGCGAAAAGTCACTGTATAATCAATCAGTTCAACTGGTTTTAGAATTACATCGGAAGAATTTGCATAAAACTACGAAGGAATTCACAGCTACTTTACTAACATTCTATTTATCTGCAAGCTGAGACCATGAAAACGCTAGGTGCTGAATAAAATTCAGATACCGCGAATGCAGAAGCCAATCTAATAACCAAAACTTTGTAGAAATTTGATCAAAAGTATTCCCCATAAGGATGAAAAAGATATAGGGAGGAAGGAGACATTAATCGCTCAATGAAAAGACATGTAGCAAAATAACCAGGAGGAGACCAAACAAAGTCGAATAACCAGGGTATCTGCCTCTGCCTTCTTGTATAACTGTCAAATGCGAGGACGACAAAATGTTACAAGACAATCTAGTGAAGTGGAATAACAGAAACTCACACAAGTGTCTCAAGGAAGGTTGCTTCCAAACGACCCAAAATGAAAATCACAATAAAAACAAGCGCGCATCTACCAGCTAATTTTACTGAGTCAATTTGTTTTATTCCATTGTAATCCATTGCAAAACAATTTACATAACACATACCTCCACCTCTTGTACTGGTTCTGCTGCTTGCTATCCTCTCCTTGATATATACTTGATTGCCCAGGAATTTTATAGGTGAAGCCTACAATAATTGAACTCGAGTTTTCAGTCAGACTGTCAAACCAAGAAAATTGATGAAAATCCTTGGAAATTCGTGACTGATGTAAAAGAGGATTACGCACGGCCACACGAAGTACAGACCAAACACAAAAAAAAAAAAAATTATCCTGGGAGAATACAGTAATAACAAAAATTAGGGGCATGCCTTAATTGCGTTATGAGCACCAGACATATCTTCGAACTCAACGAATGCAACGCAAACACCAGTTTTCTGCAAAATACACCCATATTATGTTCATTAAATTTCTAACAGAAGTTGATTAAGAACTTTACACAATGAAATAGTGTGAACTTACAGTTTTATTCCTGATAGTCACTCCGTTAGGTTTAATTTTTCCGAAATTCTTGAATTCCTTCTCAAGATCAGCGTTTGTAACATGCGACGGTAGGTTCCCCACGAGCACTGATGTCAGCTCTTCTGAATTATACAAGTAGAAAAGGAAAATCAGCGAAGAAACGAAAATCCAGGAGAAATACAGTGGCAAGTCTGACAACATTATACAGATATACAGCCAAGCTCCAATGTACAGTGCATGAGAAACCTATTTTTTATCATTATGTCATACAGGCATTGGGGGCAAATATATGGGGTGACCAACAAACAAAAACCATGATGATTTTTCTGCAACGCACTTCGTCAAAGACAGAGCTGATATCAAGATTGGGAAGGCCACTACGATGTGGAGGATTTGAACTTGTTACCTATCATACACCCACCGAGTCTTAACGAAGATGAAAACACATCATTTAGCGCAAATCTAGTAATGCAAGTGATGCATTCTTACATAAAACATAGATCTTTAATGAGAACTGAACCAAAACAAAGGCATGCTGAAATGAAAACATTTGAAATGAAAGTCAAAGTAGATTTCTAGTTATACTGTTTGGCTTTTATGTTACCAAGCCAGGGAGGGTTTCCTATAAGAAACAGACAATAATTACAAATTTGGGGGCACGGGGACACTGTCAAAGAAGCGGCTTGACCAGTACTCTAGACACAGACACATGTTCAGAACTAATCCATACTGTTGATTTTATTAGTCACCAGACAATGACCCTGCTAAATGCTCCGTACTGTAAATTCTATTAGCCACCAGAATGCTTGTTACATGAATTTCAGCTGGACATAGCCACAAGTGAATGAAAGAACGATAAAGAAACAAAAGGGGGTGAATGCATGCCGCAGTCAAGACTCAAAGAGAAAAACAAAGACCTTGTTAAATGCTCCTATTCAGTTGCCAACTATTAACATTCAAATAATTTACTAGACATACCATGTCGTGTCAACAAGCGATGCACCAGTGATGTGACTTGTTGGAGTAATGATAATTCAATTGAACCGTCTGTCTAACCCGCCCTCTTTAACATTTGTGCAAAAGCAAATGGGGTAATTCCAAATAACAGAACCGGAGCAGTACTTTAAGATTTCAATACCAAGAGAGTTAACAGTGCATCCATATGTTTGCGAAACCCTTCTCTGTGAAGACTTGCATGACCTATCGGCTATCACCTATCGACACTACACTGATAAGCAATTTTTATTAAAACAGAATACCAATTAAACCCTGAAGTCAAGTGCTTCGATAAACTATCCCACAATAACTCACACGGGTTAGGAGTAATTTCAAAACAGGCGACCGAGTACAAGTCGCTTAATGACAGCAGTCATTCAATTGGAAAGCAGGAATAATCAAATTTTGTAGAATCTAGACAATATGATTACGCATACCTTCCTGGACAAAAATGTCATCTTCTCCAGTGGCAGCTGCCTGAGGTACAAATGATGATGTCGAAGGATTTAATTGTTGCTCGTTTCCTTGTATCTTCAGCTCTAGGCCGGGTGCAGGCATGCTTCGTCTTACAGAAGGTTGACGAGGAACAAATGATTGAGAAGATTGTCCCTTCGGTGCTTGCAACTGGACCATTTAGATATTGAATATCAAATAATGGATACTATACAACTTTACTGACAGTTCTTTTTCTCAAGTAACTAGACTAAGAGGAAATTTAGGTCAATAGATTTCTGTACGCCGCCAAATGTCTGCTAAGAAAGTGTGTTTAAGATATTGACAGGGTGAAACTCCAACAAGAACAATGTCAAGCAGGCATGTGATCGCATTGAACTGAAGACTACATAACTGAAGCGTAAAAGATGAATACAAATAGCAGCTAAAATAAGGAAACATACAATGGAATCATTTGATACTCTCGCAGGTTCTCCAACAGGTTCAGCAGCAGATTTAACAGCAAGCTCATCAACACGAGCACTGGCTAGAACAGTTGCTGGCAAATGTATAGGGTCTTCTACGTGATTGACACCACTCTCATGAGGAGATAATTGTTCTACAGAAGCATTTTCGACAACTGTCTCAAACTGAAGATCTTCATGTTGCTGGTCATCTTCAATATGAAGTGAGTTGAAGCATTCGCTTGTCTCCTCAAACTCGTGACTCGAAACTGAGATGGCTAAAAACATCCATCCCAAGATTCAGAAAAAGTTAGTGCTCAGCATAAACAACTAAATAGAACCTTAAGTACCAATTACATTAACAGAAGTGAAACCGATTACAACATCATAATGTTTTAAAACCCAGTTACTCATGAATGAGAAGACTGTCCGTTAACGACAGGATACCTTCATTCCATCAATGGCTCCCGCCTGCCACAGTGCAGCGGAAGAAGCTGATGTACCAAACCGTACCCAATATCAATGCATAAAGGCTGTTTTCAGATGACCCGTAACCAGAATGACTAACTAAAAGTCTTTGGAGTGACTTCCCAACTAGTGTACATGAACTACAGAATGACTAACTAAAAGTCACAAGGTTATCGAAGTTATAGGCAGCAGTTCTAAGCAATTTGCAGCGAAAGATTAAAAGATTTGCGGAATATAAACATAATAAAACGTAAACAAAACACTATGCACTAACAAGCTAAGATGGCAATGGCCACCTATACAGATCAAGAAACAACTTACTCCTGACTCGACAGATTGTTTACATTTGATGAAAAACTTCGTCACAAGAGAATAAAACTGTAAACAAATTGTCGAGTCAGAAGGCTTAGAGTGTAAGTGCTTTCCTCAATACCTGGCTGCTCATCAACAATAATGTCAGGTAATTCAGGAACTTCATCTTGAATTTGAAGAATATCATTCAATATGCAAAAATCGATACCCCAAGGGGCTAAGAAGAAGGTCTGCGAGAATTTTCTTTTCCTATTGAAGTTCCGGGACTCCATGGTACCAGACACAATAAGCAAAATTCCACCATTCCAAGAAATTTGCACATTAAGCTCTGACAGTGCAACTTCAGTAACCCTAAGAAAAATAAGTAGCTCAATGATACCCTGGCAAATAACACAACTCTTTGATCAAACAACGCGTAAAAGAATTACTCGAAACAAAAAACATTTCCTCAATATCTCCCTATGTATTGAATCCAGTAGCAATAAAGAATCCAAGAACATCAACAGAACCAAATGAAAAACAATGAAAACAATCCACAAAACAATATACTGAATCACATTGCATAAGTACAGAAAATTGAAGGTAAAAATTTACCAGCCTTGTCGAAACAGTTTGGGTATGATCACCATCTATTTGAGTGATGGTGCTTGAATCAAGGTAGAGCCAATGAGAAAACTCGGGCGTCTCGCAAAGCATGTGATAATATCGATTGGTAAAGTAGTGACCAAACTATACATTTTCAAGAATCGTCAGTAAACAACAGCATTAACGAACAATGCAAAGTAAGCAACTTAAATTATATACGGGCATATCCGTCTTAAGATTAAAACGGTTCACATAAACAAGAAGATTAAACACAAAAGGGGTAAAGACAGAATTTGTGCTAAAACTAGTGCTAACCTCGTAAACAGAAACGGCCGCCATTGATGAATTTGTACTATAGACCCAGAAATATAAAGACCCTTTAAAGAATTTTGGATGAATGTTGGTAATTTTGCAAACTTGAGGATGAAGTTTGCAGAAATCTTTAATTACTTGGGGTGATTAACTATTTAAAGAGTAAAAAAAAAAATTGGTGGAAATGTAAAAGAGTTTGAAAGAATGCGGGAAGAATTGAGTCATTGACTACTTCCGAAATTCGGAATTGGGGCGGGGCAGTGGACCGGAACCGAATGACGAAAAATAGATTGGATTGAAATTAAAAATTCCGGACCAGAATTGGGTTGGAAAATTCCGGACTAACACCGGACCGGACTGGGTAGATCGAAATTAAAAGACTTGTTAATATCAAACCTATAAAAATAAAGAAGGGCAAATTAAGCATGTTTAATTGTTTAAACGGCAAATTAAGTATGAGACCGTCCTATTAAACAGTTTGTGTTTTTTAAATTTATTTATTTTTTTATTTTATTTTTTTTGAAAATTTTACGTTCGAGGACGAGCTTTATTTTTAAGGTGGGTGGAATGTAATACCCCTCGAATTTTAATCCGGCTCTGTTATTTTCTAACTCGAACTTCGGGGACGAAGTTCATTTTAAAGGGGGAAGAATGTAATATCCCATATTATCGAATTTAATATTCTTATTGTAATAACCCGAACATGTGAATTATATAAATAATATTATATCGTGTTTTATACGTATTATATAAGATACGAAATAATAATAATAATAATAATAATACATAATATGTGTATTTATACACTCATCATATATACTCCCACCTCACATACCTATACTCCCTTATCCACTTCCACCCTATCCCTTATCCTCATAAAATCCCAACAAAATCTACCACCAAAATATTAGAGAGAAAAGAGAGAAGAGAGGAAGAGAAGAAAAGGGGGATTTTCCGTCACTCCGCCTTGAGACGCGAGGTAAACCGCCTTACACTAGCTTTTATATTATTATTTTTATACCATAGACCCGCCTTGACCTTGGACCCACCGTGTGACTCACCGTGACTGACCTTGACCGCCGTTGACCTCCCTAGCTCGGGTTTGACCGAGTAGATCTAGTTTTATAGCTGTTTTGTGTGACCGTCTTAAGACGAGTTTTTAACCCACTTATAGGAGTCGGTTTGGGCTCGTCTTTAGTTGGTTTTGTCGAGGGTTGAATGAAGTTTGTAGTGGTGGCCTTGGGTGGTGGTTAGGGTGGCTGTAGGTGGCGGAAAAGGGTGGTAAAAGGGGCTGTGCGGCCTGTTTTGTAATTGTTTATTGTTATTAGTGTTGCGGTGGTTGTTGGTGGTTTATGCCGCCCTCTTGATGGTTGTTGGCGTCGACTAAGGTTGGGGGACACCTGGGGTGGGTAGTGTCGGCCGCCCATGGCCGGTGGTGGCCGTGGTTGGGTCGATGGTGGTTGTTCTTGTTGGTGGTTGTTGTTGAGCCGTGTTATTGTTGTTGTTGTTGGCGGTGGGTTGCTGCCGCTGCTTGGCCGGCCGTGGGTGCCGGCTGGTGGCCCATGGTGGTGGCTTTAGGTGGTTAGTCGGGAGTCGATTTGGGTAGCCTTGAGACGGGTTTTTAATAGCTTGAGACGGGTTTTTATTTAATTAGTAATACGTATTTTATTTAATTAGAATAGTATGTTTATACGTATTTTATACGTATTAGATTAGTATTGGGATACGTATTTTATACGTATTGGGTTAGTATATTTATACATATTTTATACGTATTCGGATAGTATATTTATACGTATTTGTATTATTATTTGTATTTTAGGATTTGAGCTTGTGAGACGGTTTTATGAGACGGGCTTATCTTTTATATGACGGATTGCTTATGCGGATTTGCTAAGAGGTAGGTTTTTCCTACTCAGTTTCGATAACGTGTTTAATTGTTAAATGAGTCGTTTATCATTGTTTGCATTTCATGAGTCGATATTTGACATGTTGTATAATATCTTGCATATTGTGTTGTTGTACGACGGAGGTTGGTGTGGTTACTTGTTATGGAGACGGAAGGCGGTTGGGAGACCGTCTTCCGCTTGGGTCGCCTCTTGGAGCTTCCCACTCCAAGAGGGATGTGCACATTAATGGCTTGAGTTATGGAGGGACTCACGTAGTTTAGGCGTGACGTCTGGCAGGGGATCCGAGTCGCTCTCGGGCCCGGTACCACCGA
>JAGPOY010004380.1:0-11653 GCA_018983105.1 Silene uniflora | reverse complement strand
CTAAGGTCTATCTTACTTAACTTTCATCCTCATAAGATCTAACTTATTACAATTAAACAAGTCTACCCTTCCAATCTTTCGATCTAGGTCGGGGTTAACTATATGTACGGTCTCCTGCGTGCACTTAATCAACCGAAACAACAATTGGTTTGTTTAATCATAATTCCTACCTAAAACTGACCAAAATTTGTTAAACCCTAGCATGCATCGACACGGTTTCCCTCATCCTCGCATACTAGAGAATTAGCTACGCATGTTGAAGGTAACAACGCAAATAACTAATGAAGACATATTAAACATAATAAACGAGTAAAGAGTAAAAGGAAAGAAGAATACGATTTCGTGTAATCCAGCGTGAAGAACGTAGGATTCCAGATCTCGAGCGTAAAACGTAAGAGGCAAGAAAGGTAAAAGAACGGTAAAAGATTAAGAATTAGGGTAAGAAATTGTCAATTCCAAAAGAGTCTCCGTATGTCTAAGATGTACTAATTCTGAAGACTTTGACATGCTTTTATAGTAAAGCATGCATGTCTTTTATTACAATACGGACTTTCCTAACGTAGCTAACCCTAATAACCTCTCGATCGAGCACTTAACGTTCTCGATCGAGATAATATCTCCAGCAGTTTCCTTGAACGAAGAGTGAGGCTTCTCGTTCGAGGCCTTCTCCTTGTAGCTTCCTCGATCGAACACAGGACAGTTCGATCGAGACCTCCTTCTTCTCGAGTCCTCTCAATCGAGCACAGGACAGCTCGATCGAGGCTTTCAGCTCTTCCAGTCTACTTGGTCCTCGTCGACTAAGGTATTCGTTTGGTCGACGACAGGCTCCTTAGCTTGAGTATCCTCTTTTGTGTGTTTATCTCTTGAAATGCATCTTTTAGGCTCGAAATGCTTGGTTTTGCTACATTCCCGCTTATATCTGCAAAATAGCAATACAAACGCAAAGTAGTCTATTCGGGGCATAAAGCGATATAAAACCACTTATAAATACATAAATACGTGCCAAAAAGGGACTGTAAAAGTCTATATAAAATGCACGTATCAACTCCACATTAGCCAAATTTGCCAGTTGCCCCGAAACTACAATCTAAATTTAGCCTACCCTTTGCTGAGCTAGTTAGTAGTTTTGTGGAATATATTTTATTGCATCGGATTTTGGCTCGTATTCCTTATACTGGAGTGGGTACTTATGAAAAGAGGACGACGGATGGAGAAATGTTCGATCGAGTGCTTTTCTGCTCGATCGAGTGATTTTGGGTGTAGTATGTTCCTCGATCGAGCATTATTCTCCTCGATCGGGGGGGATTGCCGCTGTTCAGCCGAAAAGAAAAAAAAAAGTCAATCAAGAAAAAGAAAAGAAAAAAAAAGAAAGATGTTTCACTTCTACGCTTTATTCATAATCATTTGAGGAGTATTTGGTTTGGTGAGTTTATGTGCCAAATAAAGAGCACTTATGCTTAATTTTGATGGATTAGAAATGGATATGTTCTATTTGGTTCTGGTTGGTGCTAGCTTGGCCGCCTATACCTTCACATTTCCAAAAATGTTTTGCCTTTTCTTACCCATTGCCTCACATTACCATATTTTTGTAAGCTCTCGGCTGTGACAGACCTTGTTGGTTGGAATGTATGTGTACGGTAGCTAGAATTGTCTATCATATTAGTTGCATGCATGTTTATGTGGGTCGTAGTTTAGGTGAGCGACTATTTCTCTTTCTCTCTTACATACATATGCTTACCCTTTGCTTCATGAAAGAGGAGTGACCCGTGAGAGTCTGATTTTGTTGGTCTTGCAAGGTCGATAAGTCAGCTTTATTTATGGACAACTTATAACTCGTTTGCGTACTGACTGGTATAGCTTTAACTGTTGATTTCTGTTTCATTAAATTGGTTCAAGTAGACAGGTATTGCTAGCTCTGAGATGTATTCATTTCTTCTAGGTTTGCATTAGTTGCATTTAGTTGCTTGAGGACAAGCAAATGTTTGGTTTGGGGAAGTTTGATGCATGCATTTCATATAGACTTTACGGTCCAATTTAGCACGCATTTCTATGTCATTTAGGTGATATTATTGTCACTTTATACCCCGAATATGCTACTTTGTACTTCTATTGCTATTTTGCAGGAATATGATGATAAGTAGCGGAAATTGAGCCGAAACTGTCCCAAGCATGCATAATTAGGAGAAGGAAGAGTCGGAGCTGATTAGTCGAGCATTGGGAGGCGTGAAACCGTCCCATAATCAAGTCGAAAGGCCAAGTTATGGACCAAGCACGAACTAGTAGAAGTAAGGGAGCTTGGTGAGCAAAGGAAGAGCTTCACATCGCTAGTACCTACTTTGGAGAGCCATATATCGGGTTATACAACAGATAATCAAGTAATTCTAATTGAAGGTGAAAGCGTATTCTGTTAGCTTTCCAACGCCACAAAAATCGCTTGATTCCGATAAGTAACGAAGAAATGGCGGCCGTTTGAAGTTCAGTGCGCGAAGCAGGAATTACGCGCTGAGAAGTGTTCGATCGAGAACTTCTTGTGTTCGATCGAGAGCCTATTGTGGTCGATCGAGAGCCTATTGTGGTCAATCGAGTACTATTGTCCTCGATCGAGTGATTTGTTTGAATAATTATGTTCGATCGAGAGCTTATTGTTCTCGATCGAGTAGTTTTGAGTCGTGGGCTTTGGTCAGTGACGCAATTAGGTTAAATTATGTTTTAAGTTCATTATAAATAGGATGATTAGGTCTATAATAAGATATCATCATCGACGGAGAGGAGGAAACTCCAAATCCGCTGCTTTGTTCTACTTTTCTCGGATCTAAAACTTTGCAATCAATCTTTCCCTTTTGTTCGGTATTCTCTCTTTATGCTTTATTAGTTATGTTATTTTATCGTAGCTAATTCCCTTGCTAGGACTTAGGTGACCCATGTTTTGCTAGGATAGTAATCGTATTAGGTTGCGCTTATAAGATCTATGATGTTTTGCTGCATACAATTGTTTTAGCCTAATTGAGTCGACGCAGTTAGACTATTGACCGTAGTAAGCCTTGACCTAGACCGAAAGGTTGGAAAGGGTGAGACTCGTAGCGAACATTAGGGCACGGTAGTGAGGGCTAAAGCTAAGCTATTTGTGTTTTAGGGCGAATTAAGGACCGAACGGTGACGTGCGTTACCCCTTAGATCTATTTGCTTTGACCTGAGATCTAGATTGCTAGACTAATTAATCATGGTGAACCGTCTGTCTTAGCTATTTCTCTTTCCTTGCTTTTCTCTTACTCTCTCTTTTAATCTCGTAGTTTAGTAAACAATATTACAACCCCCAGTTTTGTGACCCAATAAGCGAACCGTTAAACAGATATCTTGCCTCCCTGTGGAGATCGACCCTACTTCCGCTGACTACCTAGTTAGTAGACTTAGGTCTTATTTTTGGTGTGCATCGACACGCATCAGCTATCAGGTAGGGTTTCCCTACTCAGTAATTCATTTGTGACGGTTGATTAATTGGTTGTTTAAATGACTATATGATTATCGATATGAATTGTGATGATGATGATGGTTCCGACTGAGTGAGTCCATGTGGGAGTGGACCACGCCCTTTGATTGCCCCTTGTGAATCCCATCACAAGGGGGATGTGCACATTAAGGAACTTAGGCTTTCACTCGTTGCGATGAGTGGCTGTGGTGACGAGGCTGTGTCACTGGCTGATATGGGTACCTGTTGCGATGGGTATCTGGCTGACAGGAATTACGATTTAATACTTGGTTTCCGCTGCGTTAATACTGTTTATGTCGCATGTGATATGATTGGTAATGGTTGCTGACCCCGTTGTTGTTGTCTTTGACCTGCTGTGATCCATCGGGGGTGGTGAGCAGACTTTAGCAGGTGATCATGTAGATGGAGTCGGATGGAGAGGACACACAGCCGAGTCTAGTTCATCAGTCATAGCTTCCGCCATTTCTAGTTTTGTTTTCAGTTTAGCAGACATGATGGTTTTACTGTTGTTTTGAGACATTTGGTTTGTAAGCGATTACATTATTTATACATTTCAATAAATTGTCCTTTATTGTTTACTTCTTGATCTTCACTACCTCGGGCAACCGAGATGGTAGCACGCCTATATGCTAGGGTAGACCCTGGTAAGGGGCCTTGGTATATGGGAGTGTTACAAAGTGGTATCAGAGCGAACGATTCTGGAACCTAACCAATGAACAAAATGAATGTAGGGTGTCTAATTAAAATGAACCCGGGGAAAAGTTGTTTGGAGCTACAGCAAGGGCTTGGGAGACGTCCTAAAGCCGCAATTTGCCCTTATAACTTAGAACCGTTCACCGGGGGGAATATGTGTCGTGTGTTGTCTATGTGTTGTGCTATGGTTGTTTATGTTTTAACATGAACTTGAATGAGAAAGAGATGCATGAGTATTGAGATGAGATGAAAAGCAGTATGCAAGTATGCATATGGATGAATGATGGATGTTTTTACATGTTTTAATGGAAGTTTTGGCATGATAACAGTATTCATAATGATTGGAGTAAAAGCATGTGAATAGGTTGGATGATACTATATATGTGTTGAAGATATATGAACATGATTCGGTGATTATTATTTGGCTTTTATATTGATGTGATACAATGTATACAATTTTGTTTGGGAGCATGAGCATGAATACGGTAAGAAGGGATGTACATGATTTCTAGCATGTGTATATATGAGTCTTGTGTTTAATGTATATATGGGTATGATAAAAACTCACTTATTATTCTGGTTTTATGAGTATTGAGTTGTTTTCGTCTTTGTTATTGATGCTTAAGTTGTTTTGTTACGAAAAAATTGATTTGTATGAAGTTCGATTACGGAAGGGTTGTCTTTAAAGGGTCATAAGTCGAGTTCTAGGAATGATATTGCTGTGATTCCAAGTTCAGGTGATAGCTTGTTCTCTTACGATTCTAACGATAGGTCACACGCCCAAAATGACCAAGAAACGAGTGAAATATGACTATTTTACGAAAACTGGACGTTGCTGAGAACTGTAAGGTTACTCGACCGAGTAGAGACAACTCGGCCGAGTCCACTCTATACTCGGCCGAGTAAACTGTAATCGGCTGAGTAATCTTTCTGTGACATTCTGGTCAGCTTCTGGAATGGTATGACTCGACCGAGTATCACTGTTACTCGACCAAGTTAGCTTTACTCGGCCGAGTTACGCTGTTTCGACCAAGTATGGGTGTTTTTATTTTACAGTTGCTTCTGGATGGTAGCCACTCGGCCGAGTAGAGTGGGTACTCGACCGAGTAGACCTTACTCGACCTAGTAGTCTTAGTATTTGACCGAATGACCTCTTTCATGTATTTACGCCTACCTTTTGACCTAATTGGATGTCAAATTGACTTTACAAGCGTTGTTTTGTTTCTTAATGTGTTGTCTTATGAGTATTTTGGTTTTACTACATGAGTTAGACGAACCTTATGATGCGGAAAGTGCCACCTTGTGATTTACATGGTTGTGAGAGAGTTGCTTGGTCATGGGTGATCGTGACGGATAGAAGGGACGTGAATTGATGAGTTTATTGAGATGAAGAGCACGTTTTGTGAGTTATGGTGAGTGAAGTAGACGTTAGCTTAAGTAGTATTGTGATAACCACATACGGCTAAGTGATGAGGATAGAGTAGTAAAGTAACTTTGAGGAATGCGAGAAAGAAAAGTTTGAAATGGAGTATGTGAAAATTATGGTAACTAGGAATATACGTATATATATAGGGATTTATGGAGATAGGTAATTATGACGGTGTTAGGTAAGGAAATAAGTGATGGAAGGTCGTCATAGAAAAAGGAAAAGATTGATGTTTAGTGAGCTTAGAACGGTTTAGGCCGCAATGTGGACATGTATATAGAGGTTGTGTTTGGGAATTTGGATTACCAAGTGACGGACCTAGCTAGCGTGTAAGTACTTTGGGGAAGGTAACGGAACGGAATGAATTATGACTTCTAGAGATATTAAGGAAATGTGTAGTTGAGTAATTTAAGGAGTAATTATTCGAAGTATGGACTTATGGGTGGTGAGTATGAGTGAGTAGCATGTGGAGAGAGATTATGGATAAGAAATGAATGAGAAGTTACTGATATGGGTGATTGGATTTGATTTTGGGAAGTAATGCGAAGGTAATAGAAAGATTAAAGGATTAGGCTGTAAGGGAGTAAGACGAGTGAATGTTAAGAAATATTGGGGGACATGAAAGTAAGGAATCATGGAGATGTAGGATACTATCATGAGGGTGTGAGTTAATGAATACGGAGTATATATGAATTACTGGACGGCTTTTAATCATAAGTTTTGGAGAAATTAAGGGAGTAAGAAGTTGATAGAGAATTTGGATGGTATGAGACTTTGGTGGTGAGTTAGGTGACGATGTAATAATGGACAAATTGGTATAGTTATGAAGGCGATATTGTTAATGGATTTTATAGAGTTCGTTATTCGGGACGGTAAGCGAAGATAGGAAGAAGAACTGCTATAGTTAAAGGTACTTGTAAGGGGGTTTCGATATGAATGATTGCAGTGTCGTGGTGTTGAAAGTAGTGATTAAGGATGATGTTGTGAAATAGGAAGTTAACCGTTCAAAGGTAGTGGATTTGTGGAGACCGCATTGGTATTGGTACGAGGAAGTGTACGATATGGATATAGGGGGCTTTGGCTAGTAGTTGAGCATTGAGGATATGGTACATTGGTTGGTTGGTAGTGAATTTCTGAATCGAAAGAATACGATATGAAAGGCATATGAGTTTAACCTTGTGGGTAGGATATGTTATCAGGTGGTAACTTACGTGATCATGATTGGCTGGGTAGATTTTTATTATGGGTCTATAATATGTGAAAGTGATTGTGTGAGGTTCAGAACTCATAAGTAATGGTATGATATGACATACGTAAAGCTGTTATCTGTTTATTCGTATAATATGATGTGTCTTGATGTCCTAGCAAGACAATATCGAAAAATGATAATTGGTAATTGGATGAGTCGTGAGATGATCGTTCAGTCAGGACTTTGTTTCTAAGTAATGTGGTTGTGTTCCGGGTTGCGATCCGGGAACGGTACTCCGTGTTGCGATGCGGGTACTTTCGCGCTGCGGTGCGGCTGTTAGCGACGGTGTTGCGATGCCATCATCGTTTGTGGTGTAATAAGTGGGGTACTTATGGAATGAACATTGGAAAGATTAATCCAGTCTAGTATGGACATATAGATTGTTGTTCTGTTTGTTGTTGTTTTCTTTAATTTTGACTTGTGGGTGATAGTAGAGTATAATATGGAAGAGAGTCGTACACGTGGTTGACGTTGTCATAGTTACATGGGTAACTCAGTGAAGAAACGTGGGTGTGGGAGGTGATTGTAAACCCTTTCGATCTTATGATAGACTACATTTTGTTGACATAGTTGTGGCAAGTAATTAGCAGAACATGTGTGTAAGGAGCTGGAAATTGCAGTTGGTTCATAATATTTTATCGGAACATGCAGTAAGTACTACATGTTTGGGGAAATAGTATCATGTTAATGATTGACGAGTTTGGCGAGTGAATAAAACGGAAGTTTGAGGACCTAGTAGGGGTGTAATAATTTATGGATCATGAGTGATGTTGTGAGGATAGATGCATGAATATGGAAGAAGGAGATTATGTGGTAATGTTGCGGAGTTGGGATGGTGGCTATGTTGAGGATTTAGGGATAAAATTAGATGGTGTGCGGAGTGATTGGAAGTATGGAAACTATTACAGAAAGAGAGGTTTGAAATTAGGAGTGATTATCGATGTTGAGGTTATAGCCGGCTATCAGTGATATAAGATGGTGATAAGAGGAAGGAACAAATAAAGATCCCTCACTAGTTGGGTTACGAGGACGTAACAGTTGTCTTAAGAGGGGTAGGATGCCGCACTGCGGTTATAAAAGCTTTGAGTTTTGGTTATAGAATGAAGGATGGACCGTGGTTTATGTTGTTAAAGGTATGGATTGTACTCTTGGTGTTATGTGTTTGAAATGAATGGAGAAAGAGTAATGTTATAGGTATGTATGATTGCGATAGTGTTAACGGACTTGATTAGTAACGATTATGAGTGTGTTGGTTAGTGACGATTATGTGTGTGAGCGAACTTCGAGGACGAAATTCATTTTAAGGGTGGTAGAATGTAACATATCAAGTTGGTAAATATGGGTTAAGTTATGCAGATGTGTGGATTGTGAATTGTTGGGGAAAGGAATAGTAGCAAGGCGGTATGGTATACGTCGTTATAATTGTGGTTCTTTGAAGTTAGGGCTGAATTGATTGGACTAAATGCATTATGATTGTTGTGATGTTTGGGGCTGCGTTGTTGAGGGTGTTTATGTTATAATAGGTATCAGATATGTTAAACCTTTTGGGTGTCGCCTTGTTACGGGTATGAGTCGAACTTCGCGGACGAAGTTCATTTCTAAGTAGGGGAGACTGTATTACCCCGTTCTCCTAAGGGTGTACTCGAACGAATTAAGCTTACTCGGTCGAGTATACCCGTTGTTAGTTTGAGGAAGTTTCTGCCAAGTGTAGACTAGACCGGGTCTCGTGTAACTCGGTCGAGTATTGATGACTCGACCGAGTAAAGGGCTAAGTCGGCCGAGTGAGGCCGACGGGTTAGGAAAAACGGTTTGGATTGATTGAGAGTGATTAGTTTAATATAAAAGGAACAGTGCCAGTTCTCAAAACAGTTTCACGTAATACATTTCTACCACAAACCCTAATCACTCCCAATCAACCCCTAAGCAAGAGTAATCCGGATCTTCGCCTTTTCATTCATCGATCGTTGTAAGTATACTAGATCTAATTATTGTATTATTCTATTTATGTCATTACTACGATGAGATTTGTTAGGGCATTGTTTGATGATGTTAATTGCATACTAGGTTGTGATTTCGTAGAAGAGCCATACTAGTTGCTTGCTTGCTTGCCGTATGCGGATTTGCTATCAGGTAGGGTTTCCCTACTCAGTAATTCATTTGTGACGGTTGATTGATTGGTTGTTTAAATGACTATATGATTATCGATATGAATTGTGATGATGATGATGGTTCCGGCTGAGTGAGTCCATGTGGGAGCGGACCACGCCCTTTGATCGCCCCTTGTGAATCCCATCACAAGGGGGATGTGCACATTAAGGAACTTAGGGTTTCACTCGTTGCGATGAGTGGCTGTGGTCACGAGGCTATGTCACTGGCTGATATGGGTACCTGTTGCGATGGGTATCTGGCTGACAGGTTTTACGATTTAATACTTGGTTTCCGCTGCGTTAATACTGTTTATGTCGCATGTGATATGATTGGTAATGGTTGATGACCCCTTTGTTGTTGTCTTTGACCTGCTGTGATACATCGGGGGTGGTGAGCAGACTTTAGCAGGTGATCATGTAGATGGAGTCGGATGGAGGGGACACACAGCCGAGTCTAGTTCACCAGTCATAGCTTCCGTCATTTCTAGTTTTGTTTTCAGTTTAGCAGACATGATGTTTTTACGATTGTTTTGAGACATTTGGTTTGTAAGCGATTACATTATTTATACATTTCAATAAATTGTCCTTTATTGTTTACTTCTTGATCTTCACTACCTCGGGTAACCAAGATGGTAGCACGCCTATATGCTAGGGTAGACCCTGATAAGGGGCCTTGGTATATGGGGGTGTTACAATACTCCCTAAGGCTAACATGACACACACAAGATTCGACTCCTCCTTTAGACTCTTGACTATAGACGACCTAGAAACCAACTCTCATGGGTTTCGCTCGTCGCTCATTTACAAGGAACGGGTGATTTTATGTAAACAAGTACATAATTACTCAAACTACTACGACTTACGAGATATGCCCGCATTCTAGAGTGGTACTTCATCTTACAATCGTAATTAGAAACATTATGCACAATTTAAGAGGCAAATGGGTTGTAATGGGGCTTGGGACAAGGTGAAAGGGGATTGGCACAAGTGTCATTTTGGACATGAGGGCTATCTTCCCATGCTACAAGTCCTAATTGCAAGAGCTTCTCTTCTTTCAAAATATGGTGAAATAATCACCGTTCTCAAGCATAATCTTTACAAACCAAGGCTCATTTTCAAACATCAAACCCTTTATTTAGCAACTCATTTTATTATCTCTTTTTGATGTGCAAGAGATGTTGCTTGAAATCGGAAAGCGGTAAATCAATAATTTTCTTTTCTTTTCTTTTTCTTCTTTTCTTCTTTTCTATTTTGTTTTTCATTTCATTTTCTTCAAAAACCTCTTTATTCACACCATGGCCAAATAGGCTTTCGTAAATCATGAAGCTCAAAATACCTCATGCAATCAAAGTTCCAACCCATCCATGTTTTACATAACTAACTACTACCACTTACTCGATAGGGTAAGTTGTTTTTGGGATGTAGTTTGTTTGTTGGTTAGTCAAATGAAAGGCTTAGGCTCAAAATGGGTTCACAAAAAGGATCAAGATGCAAAGGTATAAACAAAAGCTATATCGCTATGTGAGGTTCATCTTTATGTGTATATTGCCTTCAAAAATATGTGCAAAACGTTTCATACAATATCAAGGAACAAGCGCCACACTTATGCGTTTTGACATAACAAACCACGCAAGGAGACCTACACACGCAAACCTACACGGGACCGGTTTGATGGGCCGGCCAAATGGAGGCTCTATCCTCACATTATGAGTAGGTACATGTTGGTCTAGGTCTAGTCTCAAGTCTTAAAAAGGAGTATCACAAGGTGGTCAATGCTTAGGTCGTTAAGCGTGTCTTCCCGTGGTGTAAACACCCTAACAGGGTTATCACTAAATGCAAGATTATCAAAAGGGAAGAAACACGGTCAAAACATTTAATGTCATCGAAGGCATATGCTCCAACTATAGACTCTATACAAAAACGTTTTTGAAAGCAATAAATGTGCGTGGATGCAATCTAACATATTATACATGTAACACCCCGATTTATTAAGGAGTCTTTAGCAAGGCATTCCCTAATAAACCGGACTGTTACCATCTCGGTTTCCCGAGGTAGTGAATAACAAATCAAACTCCAAGGCATTTTATATAATTATTTAACTTAATTATTACAAACTTACTTTACATTATACTACAAAAGAATTAAACAGCGGAAAAGACATAATTAAAAAGTGAAGGTCTTCTAAATAATCATCTACTACTAAGTCTTCTGATCCGATGCCTCACGCCCATCATGCTCCCATCCTATCTCATAACCTGTCAAGTCTGCTCACCAATATTTGGATCATCACAGGTGTTCACGAATACACAGGGTCAACCACGAGGTTGAGTAGGGTAATACAATGCAACAAATATGTATGATATGCATGCTCCTCCATCATCATCTCCACCTCCATCTCAATCACAACTCATAACCCGGACAACCCAGCCATACCGATCCCCGGTAGACTATAAATCGACCGTCGTCGATATATCGGCCGTAGTCGATCTGCCCGCTCGCAGCGGAGGACACCAGGGCAAGTCCTGCAGAACCCGCCTGGGCCTTATCACAACACCATCACCACTACACCTCGTCACCACACCATCCTCCAACTCGAATGCATATGAAATGCTCAACAGTAAACAATGCAACGTAATATGTATAACCATGAA
>JAGPOY010004379.1:0-11998 GCA_018983105.1 Silene uniflora | reverse complement strand
AAAGTAAACAAATGAATACGACAGAGGGAGTAAACTTCAGTCTCATTAATTATTTACACATTCTGTTTTCTTGACATTTATAGGATTTTGTCTAACAATAAACTCACTGGCCCAATTCCGGATCTTACCGGCATGAATCTCCTCACTTACTTGTGAGTATTGTAAGAACAAGCTAAGTCATTATCGACTCATCCAACTCGTTTCATGGTAATAAAAATTGAATGTTTAATTTCCTTTTGGCAGGGACATGAGCAATAATAGCTATGACGTCACGGACGTACCATCATGGGTTACTGCTCTGCCTTCCTTGACAACTCTGTATTTTTCTATCTTTACACAATATCTCCTGCAGTTACTCTCGTAGATATCGTTAATCGTTATATGATACGAATATTATTTGAGTACCAACCGCGTTACATAGGCTTTTGTCTAACATATTATTCCTCTCTTTGGGACAGAATGATGGAACAATCTCAAATTCAAGGAACGGTCCCAACCGCGTTATTCAGCCTCCCTCAGTTACAACAAGTGTGAGTGTCTATTAGTCCTTTATTTCATTATTTGGGTTAATGACTTAATTGTTTCAACAATTCGGACATGGGGACGAGTGTATGATACTTGGACAGTTGGACATGCACCCATGTCAGATACTCTAAACGAGAGTCTAGTGGCATACTTGACCCTGGTGCTAGAGACATCTAACTTTTCTTTATGTAAACAAAGGGTATTGAAGAACAATGCTATTAGCGGCGTACTGGACGTTGGTGCGACACGCAGCTCACAGCTACAGCTTGTTGATTTACAGAACAATAATATTTCGGCTTATACTTCAAGGCCTGCAGATAACAGTCTAGAACTCCAACTCATGTAAGCATATACCGGTTTATCTGACATGTGCCCTACGTCTTAAAGGACATTCATACTAATGGGTTTAATCATTGCAGACTCGTTGGAAACCCGGTTTGTGGGGACAAGGTCACATTATCACAAAGTAGATGTATCATTCCTACATCGAATCCACCATACACGACACCACGATTCTGTCAACCGACTCCCTGTACTTCGGACGAAGCATCTAGCCCTAATTGCATATGGGCATATCCTTACAGTGGCATTCTTACTTTTCGAGCAACGCAATTTTCCAACCTACAGAACTTCACATATTATGCAGATTTGGAGAAAAATTTGATGACAACTTTTCAGTCAAAAAATGTGCCAGTTGATTCAGTGTCCCTCAGTAATATAACCAAAGATGCATCAAATTACCTCGACATTGCCCTGCAAATCTTTCCTCTCGGCCAAGACCGATTTAATCGGACGGATATTTTGTATATCGGATTCATGATGAGTAATCAGACTTTCAAGCCACCATCTTATTATGGACCATTCACTTTTCTTGCTGATGATTATACAACATTTTCAGGTAAAATTACTCTCTTGAATTTAGATGTGGCAAATGAGCTAATCGGGTCGGGTATTGGTCGAGTCATTTTGGGTCTGCCACATTTCGTTTTGAGTCGAGTCATTTCAGGTTTTGGTCGCTTCGAATTGGGTCATTTTTGGATCGGGTTCTTTCATGTTTGGATCACTTCGGGCCAGGTCATTTTGCGATTTAGGTTTTTTTTTGGATCGGCTCACTTTTTCGGTCAATAGCTAGACACTTAGGTTATTATAACTAACTAATATAGATGCCGCACAAATGCGCGGTTTTTTAGATAGAGATATTAGAGAATTTAACAATTATATGATTGGTATTTAACTCCATTTAAAATTTAATTATAAAGGGTACTGTCAACAATGTTTTCTATTGAGAGCTTGAAAAGTATTGTTCAACAATTTTACTCCGTATAAGATTGTAGATTTTACTGAAATTATTTTATTAACTTTGTTTTAGAAAAATATTGTTTTTATTATATCATATCATTATATCTACTATAGGCGTTATATAAATAATTTAAAAAAAAAAGTAACCAAAATCTATGTTTTCATATAGTATCAGGAAAGATAGATATTAAGTTAAAGTATAAGAAAAAATATGTCATTGATAAGTTTTTCTTTTTTAGAAGTAATACGGAGTAACAATTTATATGAGTACTCTAAACTTTATCAAAAGATAGAATAATAGAACTAATTAAAAAATATTTCCTAAAAAATGTTCTTGGCCATAATTTCTATTTTTAAAAATAATAATAGTAAAATCACAAAATGTTCTATAGGACTGTCTTATAGCATAAGACCAGCCCATAATCCAAAAGCCCAATCAATAAACTTATTATAACTCCCTTTTTCAATCAAATAATTATAAGCCCCAAAAAAATTAGTTAATAGACTTGTAAACAAATATTTTATTTTGATAACTTAAAATTTTATATTAATAACTTGTATATTTAAATACGTTAGTTTTTATTATAAAATGTCGTGTTGTTAAAATTAAATTAAATATAAAATATATTAAGTGTTATCACATTGTAATTATGGCCAAGAACATAAATGATACGGTTCTATAGGATAGTTGTTGTAGTAAAATATTTCTATCACATTGTACGTATATTATCCCCCTTTTAAATGATATAAAAAATTAATCAAGATGGCCCAGTTGTAGACTCGTAGATATGATGTTATGAAGCCAATTTATAGCCTAGTTCATTTAGGCAGAAAAACGATGTTATGAAGCCAATTTATAGCCTAGTTCATTTAGGCAGAAAAAACATTAAAGAACTCTTATTGTTTATTTTCATGTACAGTATCATTTTCCTAATATTAATAATTTAATACCACTTAATAGTTAGTACTAGTCGTTTTAGTTATTTTAGGTCACTTTGGATCGGTTAATTTAGGTATTAGGTCATTTTGAAATCAGGTCAGATTTATCAGGTCTACTCGGCTCAACTGATTCTTTACGTTTTTTTAAGGAAAATATGAAACCCGCCTAAAAACAAGCCGAGTCAAAAGGAAGTATATGACACTTCTACTTTCATTGTATAGTTTTTTTATCTAAATATTGTCGCCTTTTTCCAGATGAGGGCGGTACGGAATCTACGACGAAACCAAAAAAGAAATCAAAAAAGAAATACAATCTTGGTACTATTGGTATAATTGTTGGGATCATTACGACCATAGGAGGTTTGATAATTAAAGTAATAGAACTATGGCTAAAATGGAGACGAGCCAGACGAAGCCAAGCGAACGGCTGACGTTTATTTACTTGTAGTTATTGTAATTGGGTTTGTTGTAGCCTCAGACGAAGCTAAGCGTTGGCCGAACGGGGCAGGGTTCGGGCCGGGCCGGGCCGGGTCGGGCCAGGCCGGGTGAAGTTTATAGGAATGAGTAACTAGCATGGAACCAATCACTTTTTTGCAAATGTCGTAGCGGTAATATGCAATGCACTATCCTTGACGGCACGCGTTCGATAACCATGCCACCTTGTATTTTTTTGGCATTTTCTTTTAGCTTTTTTACAATATAAGTAAGGGTTTTTCTCATTGGTGCCCTTGTAGTATTCACTTTTCCCAACTGTACCCCTTCGTATAGCACTTTACTAATTGTGCCCCTAAACTTAATTAGTTAGGCCCATCAATAGCTAATCTCGTTTTTTCCGTCTGTTTAAGGCGATTAAGTGCCATGTTGGCACTCGACTTGCCAAATAAGCCGCTGACTGGGCGTGTGAGTTGGAATTCATTTTTTTATTTTTTTTTTCCCCCAAATATTTCCCTCCAACAATTCTCTCCACTTCTCCAAATTAATTCAATTCTTCCCTCCTTAACTTTGGAAATCCTCTTCACCATCAGAATCAAAAATTGTAATTAAATCATACCAGGCCTCCTCATTGTTGCCTGTTCAAATCATGATACTGAAAATTAGTACGAAAGAAGTGCTAGGAGATCATCAACAAAAATCCATGTGAAACCAGGCCCGCCTCACTCAGATCATAATTCTTTCATTTCACATACTGCCTGTGTATCAGCGTCTCACTGCTGCAGAAACGAACTTTAACTTGGATGGTAGTTTTGAAAGGGAAGGGAATGGGCTGTTTAGTTAGCAAGGCATGAACGGAAGGATCCATACCATCTCTGACAACCTAGTTACAGCAATCCGAACTCACACTTTCCTAGTAGCAACTAATTAGAGGTTGGCATTCTTAACAACATTCTGGTAAACAAATAATCAAAAAATCAACTGCCTACCTTAAATAGTCGAATCATCAAAAATCCGATTAGCCACATCTATCAAGCTCAAATGCATGCATCTACTACTTAATCCAGCAAAACTACCCCACCTTTCATCCACACCAATCTATCCATCTTGTTTATTCCCTCTTTTTTTTCCATTCACAATAATTTCGTAATTGGTAAAAACCATAAGACACATGTAAAAGTTTATGTTTGTGATATGAAACTGATTTTTGTATTGAATAATTTGATGTGTCAATTACAAGACGACGTGCATGTATATATACACTTAGAAAGACGCTAGGAAAAACCCTACACGAGATATGGAATATTACAGAATATGGTAATATACCAAAATACAAATATACAGACTCGAGAAAATATCTCAACACCCCCCCTCAAGTTGGAGCGTGGGGATCAACGACGCCCAACTTGGAGAGTAGAAAAGCAAACTGACGTTCTCCCAAAGCCTTCGTAAGAATGTCTGCAAGTTGAGCAGACGTATGAACATAAGAAGGTTGAATAAGACCATCGCGAATGGCATCCCGTACAAAATGACAATCGATCTCAATATGTTTAGTACGCTCATGAAAAACCGGATTACGAGAGATGTGTAAAGCCGCTTTATTATCGCAATGCATGAGAGCCGGAGAACGGGTCGATATGCCCAAAAATTGTAAAATACCCTGCAAGTCTGCAACCATTTAACTTCACATGTCGCAGCGCGCATGGCGCGATATTCAGATTCAGCGGAAGAAAGTGACACCGTGGGCTGCTTCTTGGTCTTCCAAGAGACCGGTGTTCCACCCAACAAGACAAAATACGCAGTTAACGATCGCCGTGTAAGAGGACAACTACTCCAATCTGCGTCACAATAAACCGACATAGCAAGAGAAGAACGTTGCTGAAACAACAAACCTTGGCCCGGGCTATTCTTGATATATCGTACAACACGCAGAGCCGCCTGCCAATGTGACTCTCGCGGTGCATGCATAAAACAAGATAAAATATGAACACTGTAGGATAAATCCGGACGAGTGTTGGTCAAGTAAATCAGACGACCCACCAAACGACGATATGTTTCTGGGTCCGTAAGCAAAGTATCGTTAGCCAAACCAAGCTTGTGATTTTGTTCAAGTGGAATAGGAGAAGGTCGTGCACCAAGGAGACCAGTCTCTGTTAAAATGTCAAGTGCATATTTCCGTTGACAGAGAAAAATACCAGAACTGCTCCTTGCAACCTCAAGGCCTAAAAAATATTTGAGAAAACCCAAATCTTTCATGTGAAAACAAGTACTGAGGTAATCTTTGACACGTCGAATACCGTCCGCGTCATTTCCTCCGATAACCAAATCATCCACATATACCAAAATAAAAACCTCAATAGCACCGTTTTGATAACAAAATAACGAATAGTCCGACATGCACTGTCGAAAACCAAAAGCCAAGAGAGAATCGCATAACTTCTCGAACCAACACCGAGACGCTTGACGGAGTCCATATAAAGACTTCTTAAGGCGACATACCTTACCCGGCTGATCGACAGAATAACCATGTGGTAAACGCATGTAAACTTCCTCATCCAGGTCACCATGAAGGAATGCATTATGAACATCCATTTGATGCAATTCCCAATTTCGTGCTGCAGCAGTCGCTAAAAAAACTCGTACAGTAACCATCTTAGCAGTGGGTGCAAAAGTTTCAAAAAAATCAATACCTGCCTCTTGTCTATTCCCAAGAATAACGAGACGAGCCTTAAATCTCTCGACCGAACCGTCTGCTTTCAATTTGACTTTGTAAACCCATTTATTTCCAATAGCCTTCTTACCAACAGGTAAGTCAACGATTTCCCATGTACCATTTCGATCCAATGCAGCGAGTTCGGCATTCATGGCATCACACCATCGTGAATCTTTGACGGCTTCACGAAAACTTGTTGGCTCACGACAATGATCAATAGCAGCGACAAAAGCACGATGACGCAAAGAAAATTTATCACAACAAACAACATTTGCTAAAGGAAAAGGCATACCTGAAGAAGTCGATGGAGAATGTGAGCTTGTGGAAGGGCTATATTCTTCGAAATCAGTGAGTACACGCGCTGCTCCCGTCACATACTCATCTTTACTATACTTAGACCAAGGAATATGGGGTCGCTTGCCACGCCCGAATTCGGGTTCAACCGTGTCAGCAACAAGAGGCACCTCCTGATTCTCGGCTGCCCCTGGACTTGTGGCTGTCCCGTGATCAATATCAGCTCCAACATGCTCTCCCTCAGCTGACTCCCTTTCAACAGCGATAACTTCATCATTTACGGGTGTATGAGTTAAAATAAATTCACCTTCAGCGCTGCCATTGCCCGCATCATGCTCAACGTCTGATGTGCCAGTTTGAGGCAGAAACGGGAAATTAAACTCATCAAAAATGACATCACGGGAGATAAAATATTCTTCGGTCTCCAAATCATAAACCTCCCAACCTTTCTTACCAAATGGGTAGCCAACGAAAATACAACGCCTACTACGAGATGCAAATTTATCTCCGTCTTTTCGAGGATGCTTAACATAACATAGGCAGCCAAAAGTACGCAAATTAGCATAGCTAGGACGTTTGCTAAACAATACCTCATACGGTGTCTTGCCTTGGAGTAACATAGAAGGGGTACGATTAATTAAATAACCCGCTGTCAAAACACATTCTCCCCAAAACTCCACTGGTAACCCCGCCTGAAACCGTAACGCCCTGGCAACGTTTAAAATGTGGCGATGTTTTCTTTCGACCCGTCCATTTTGTTGGGAAGTACCAACACAGGTAGTTTGATGGATTATCCCCTGTGTTTGAAAATAATTTTCTAAACATGTGAATTCCGTTCCATTATCAGTACGAACAATCTTAACATTAGCATCAAATTGCCGCTTAGCCATGACCACAAAATTTTGCAAGAGTTGAGCAACTTCACTTTTGGCTTTAAGCAAATAAACCCAAACACCACGAGAAAAATCATCCACAACAGTCAAAAAATATCGACTACCACAAGAAGAAGGAATTCGGTAATCTCCCCATAAATCACAATGTATAAGTTCAAAAATAGATGTAGCTTTATTATCACTAAGAACGAATTTTTCTCGTGTTTGTTTTGCACGTAAACAAATGTCACAAAGCGAAGTATCATTCTTACTAGACTTATTATTATCAATAAATGGCAACAAATGTACTACTCTTCTCGAAGGATGGCCTAGGCGACGATGCCAAAACTCTACATCATCTTTGATTGCAGCGTGTACCTCAGCAGCGTGTACTCCAACCTTCGACTCTCCTTCCAGAAGATATAGCCTTCCTTGTTGCTCACACTTGCCAATCGTCTTCTTCGAGATGCGGTCCTGAATAACGCAAGCATTGTTAGTAAATTGAACTTCACAATCAATGTCTTTTGACAACTGAAATATAGACACCAAATTGCAATTAAAATCTGGGACAAATAAAACATGTTTCAAGTGTAAATTTCCAGCAATTGAAACCGTCCCTTCTTTAGTTGCTTTCGAAAACTTCCCATTAGGAAGGGCAACCATACATCCATCAATCTCCTGCACTTCTCGTAATAAAGAAAAATTTCCTGTCATGTGGTGCGTTGCACCAGAGTCAAGAAGCCATAATTCTGTTTGATCTGTCTTACCATTCATCCGTGTTTTCGAAGAAGAAGATGCTGATGCCTTAGTATGATTCACATAAGCATCCCATTGCTCCTTGGGAATGCTTACAAACTGTTCTTTATTGTCAGCGCCGTCATCACTGACTCGTGTTGCTGCTGCACTTCCACGGCCAAGTCCCGTGCTGCTGCTTCTTCCCCCACGTCCACGGCCAAACGTGCCGCCATTGCCCCTGCCCCTATCGCGCCAGCCTCTTGGATACCCATTGAGTTCAAAGCATGATGTCTTTAGATGACCCCATTTATTACAGTGATCACATTTGGGGCGTCCTTCATTGGGTTCCTTCTCTTCTGCCTCTGGTGTGCGAGTAGGCGGTGCATATCGAGCCGCAAAACCACCGATAGGTGCTCCCCTGTTTTCAGTATTACGTACGCTACTTAAGGAAACAATCTTGCCTTTGACGCCTTCTTCCTGAATCAGCGTGGAGTATGCGCGGTTGAGAGATGGGAGGGGTTCCTGTAGCAGCAAATTCGAGACCACAGTGGAATAGGCCGAGTCTATACCCAACAAGAAGGCATGTAATTTGTCTTCATCACGCTTCTTGTCAAGTTGTTTATTCAATCCACACTTACAACCACCACAAGTGCAAGTAGGTTGACGATCAAATTTATCGAGGTCATCCCAAAGTTTCTTGAGACGCCCGAAATATTCAGTAATCGTCTCCTTTTCACCTTGTTTGCAAGCCATGATCGAGCCTTTTGTCCTGTGTAATTTCGGACCATTACCAACGCTAAAGCGTTGCTCAATATCGTCCCATAAAACTTTTGCTTCTTCCACATAAGAAATAGAAGACCCCAAATCCGGGTCAATACAATTGAATATCCAATTAACCACCATGGCATTAACCATGTACCAGTCCTCAATATCATCCGAATCATCAGCGGGTTTTTTAATTGACCCGTCAATAAAACCAGTTTTCTTCTTGGAACGCAAGGCTCCACGCAATTTTAATGCCCATTCATCATAATTGTCACCTTTCAAAGTGACGACTATCAATCTGTCACCCGCTTTATCAGTAGTAGAAAGAAAATAAGGGCTGAGTTTACCTTCTTTCGTCATGTCGATTGAATTGGAATCGGAATCGGAAGAATTGACGTCTCCTTGAGTTGCTGCAGAATTGGAAGAATCGGAATCGTGATCGGAATCGGAGGAATGAACTTCTCCGTCAATTTCAGTGCTCATAAAAAAAACTAGGATAACCTAGCTCTGATTACCATGTAAAAGTTTATGTTTGTGATATGAAACTGATTTTTGTATTGAATAATTTGATGTGTCAATTACAAGACGACGTGCATGTATATATACACTTAGAAAGACGCTAGGAAAAACCCTACACGAGATATGGAATATTACAGAATATGGTAATATACCAAAATACAAATATACAGACTCGAGAAAATATCTCAACAACACATTTTGTAATTTGATCAGTATTCGGGTAATAAGCTTAGGTTATCCATTGGAGGCCACTAAAACAGAACCTTTCAACAGGGGAGTTGGAGGAGCTTAATGGGTTGAGGTCGAAGAGATGGATATGGGAGTGAAGAGAGCAGCGTTGGGGAGGCTTTGATGGGACACCCGAAGAAGATGAGCAGGGGAGGTGAAGGGTTTTGATGATGGGTTTTGAATGTGAAGGGGTATGAATGACGGTTTGAAGGGGTTTTGAGGGAGACTTATGCTTCAGCTTTGTTGGCATAGGTCATGCCAACTCATCTGCCAACTCACGCTCAATCAGCTGCTTATTTGGCAAGTCGAGTGCCAACATGGCACTTAACGCCTTAAACTGACGGAAAAAAGGAGATTAGCTACTGATGGGCCTAAATAATTAAGTTTAGAGGCACAATTAGTAAAGTGCTATACGAAGGGGTACAGTTGGGAAAAGTGAATACTACAGGGGCACCAATGGGAAAAACCCTTACTTATATTTTGTTATCTATCACTCCCTTAACCACATTTTATTAACATTCACGATTATTTATTCTCCAAATGGGGAAATATAAATATTTACGTGATACTCTCTCCGTCTCGGTCAATAGTTATCTAATTCCATCTAAGAGGTGTACCAGTGAATTCACTGAATAGTTATCTATTTCCTTATTTGTTCATCTTTTGTACTGTATCTATCTTTCATATTGTTTGTGTGAAAAATAAGATAAGTACCTTAAGGTACCGCGAAGGTCGTAGCATTTAACACTTTCGAGATAAATGATTAACACTTAATCCAGCAAAACTACCTTAAATAGTCGAATCATCAAATATCCGATTAGGTCACGATTATAGATACTTGATCTAATTGGTGTTAAATTACTTATAGTGATTTAACACTTTCGAGATAAATGATTAATAACCAACCAAAACACAATAATTCCTAATACTTGTATATCAAGAAATACTAACCCAACACAAACCAAAGTCCTCACAAGTAATCCTTGTGGTCGGAAATAAACTAAATTACAAACTAAGGGATAGATGGCGAAATACTTCCATGATCGGATGGGCACCGCCGTGCTACGTCTAAAACTACGCTAAGACTAAGCTATGACCTTTCTTCAGTCTCTTTTTTGGGCCTTTTCCTCATTGACATCATCCAATCTTATATCGGTCCATCTTACTAATCTCATTACTTCTCACGGGTCCACTATCCCTGAACATATTAAATGTTAGGGCATTACTTTTTAGGTGCCAACACATATACTAGGTTGCACGAAAACGGACACGGACACGGACACGGACACGACATATATACTAGTTTGAAAGCTCGTGCGGTTCAACGGGGTAATTAACTTAGTCATAATGAAAAAGAAGTTATAAGCGTTTTTAATGTTTTGCATCATATGTATAATCATTCGTTTACAACATATTAAAATAATATCTCTTTCAAAGAAATAAAAGATAAAGATAATATGTGGGATGACTGCATTATTTTTCAATTGATGTCAGACCGGGCTTGGCCACCCACGCCTAGGACCGGTCCATGTAAGGAAGCAATCAAAGTTGTCTCATGAGTCATGTCCGGCCTAGGACGAGCCTGTGGAAAAGGGCAAGCCTAACCAATATTTATTTTTACTTTTTTTTTTTTTTGCATGTTGACCAGGTTAGGCGGCTATCAAAAGTGCAACCCAATCCTAGCCCGGTTTGCAACCCGGCCTATTAAAGGTGGGACCGATCCCTGGCCGAGTGGCCGGGTTACAAGCTGGGCTGGCCCGCACTTTTTGCCCATCTCAACTTACTAGAAGACAGAAGCCCACCTATCATTTAACAGAAACTCAACCAAAACCAATACAAAAACAACACTATTTATACATCTCTAAGCAAAAACGAACTTTCAACAAACTTTCTTTCATTCACCAAATCCATCTTGCTTAACTTTCACTTAATCCTCTCAAAACCAACCAAAGATAGCCTTATCTCAACCAACTATTACACAAATTCATACTCTTTATTTCTCCTCCTAATAAATCGGTTCGAAAAATGGTTGATTTGAATCCACACACAAAAACAAGAAAAAGGTTTTTATGTAAAAATGAAGTTTTTGCACTCAAATTATAGGCATGGAATAAGAGCTAAAGAAAATCACAACAAAATAAAAAATAGTTTAAACTATTTTTTTCATAAAATTTTTAAATGGGTTCTTTGGATTTGTCTTTCTTTTTATTTATTCATCTCTTTTCCTTCATTCAAACATCCAAATTCTCACAAATTACGACCTCGGTCTCTCATTCAACAATCTTCCTTAAACAAAGGTTCGATATTTTCAACTTGTCCCCTGTAAAATCGTTGCATGGCATGTAACAGCACGCATATAACAACTTGTGCACCTCATTTAAAAGTATCATGAAAAAACGTTGCATGGCATGTAACAGCCATATAATAACTTATGCATCTCATTCAAACGATGCACAAGTTATAATGCATTTACGTGTCATTTATTGCTATCATTAACGTTTTTAACGAATTTTTGCAGGAGATTTGAATTTGAAATTGAAGGTATATGTGTATGAATTACCAAGAAAATACAACAAAGATTGGCTAAAAAATGAGAGATGTAGCAAACATTTATTTGCATCGGAGGTGGCCTTTCATAAGGCATTATTAGAAAGTGATTTGAGAACATTTGACCCAA
>JAGPOY010004378.1:0-11999 GCA_018983105.1 Silene uniflora | reverse complement strand
TGAGTCGGGCTGTCATCACTTAGTTATGTTGTAGATCATGTAGTTGTAGTCTTTATGTTGTTTATCGAGACAGTTGTATTTATTTTGAGGCCCTTGTAATCAGTTAAAGCATTATTCAATAAAGTTGTTCAGTTATTGTTTCTTATGATTTCACTACCCCGGTTATGTCGGGATGTGTAGCGCTCCTATATGCTAGGGTAGTCCTTGGTAAAGGCACCCCGGTATATGGGGGTGTTACAATGGCTTTAAGGTTCGGACTAAAATCATGCATATCCTAATCAGGTCTGTGGGTAGTGATAAGGTCCTTTCGGTCCGCTAATCGCCCTAAGATAGTACTAACTTAGCTTTCGCCCTAATTAGAAAATATCCTAATGTTCGTTGCAGATCTACCTTGTTCCAATCTTTCGATCTAGGTCAAGGGAATATCAAATCAATTAATCGAATGCGTCGACTCAAACAATTAAAAGCTATTAAATGCAACAGAAGCATACAGATCTAAATCAAAATAAACTAATCATTTCCTCCTAGCTATGCCATGGCTACCCTAAATCCTAGCTATTGAATTAGCTATGCATAATTGGGGGTAAAGCAATAACAACAAGGGAAGAAGTAACTGGCAACATAATTGAATAAATTAAATGAAAATAGGAATAATAATAATACCGAGTTTACAAGGAAGGAGAAGAATGGAAGAGCATAAAATCCGATCCAAAAGTAGAAGGAGAAAAAGTAACAGTGAATAGTTTTCTAGGTAAAAGAAGAAGTGAGACCTATGAAAGATGTCTCGTTCTATTTAAAACAAAAGCAAAAGCAAAAATATCTATCTTGCGTTCACTACTCAGCCTATCGGTTTGCGTCGGCCCATCATAATAACTTCTCGATCGAGCAAACTAGTCACTCGATCGAGAAGAATCCGTCATGGAAATGATCGATCGAGAGAAATTCTTGAAGATGATGCTCGATCGAGCACAACGCTATTCGGTCGAGAACTTGGAAGAGAGGAAATGGTCGATCGAGCTCATGGATCACTCGATCGAGGACCTAACATAATAGTTTCGTTCTTCCAGCCTTTAAACTTCTCTCCACGCGTCCCGAGATAGCAAGTTTCCGCTCCAACTCTCATATGGATGCTTAGAGGACCATCATTGGGTTGGTTTCTCGTCATTCCGGTTCATATCTGCAAATTAATGCAAAACAAACCAAAGTAGACTATTCGGGGGCATTTATAGCAAAATACTACAATATGAGCATAGAAATACGTGCTAAAAAGGCCTAAAAGGTCTATAAGAAATACACACGCATCACCCTCCCAAGAGAAAAGGAAGAAATTATGAAGAAAAGTTACAGCGGGCGCCAAGCCGGCCTACCTACCGGCAGCCGGCCCACCGGCCCGGTTGAGAACCCTCCCAAGTGAAGAACAAAGTGTTAATTGAAGTGAGTTTACAGAAGAGCTCCCAGTCGGCCTGGTACCGGTAGCCGGCCCACCGTTTGGGAGATCCCCAATGTGAAGAATTGAAGCCAAGTTACAGCGGGCGCCCAGCCGGCCTAGGCACCGATGATCGGCCCCCCGTCCGAGCACATCTGATACTTCAATTTCTCAACTCAACTTCCAGAGAGTGCCCAGACGGTCAGGCACCGGCAGCCGGCCCACCGGCTAGGAGCCCCTTTACTCGCTTTTTGACACTTGTAGTCTTTTCAACCTAATTTTGTTGCCACCTATAAATACCCTCTCCTAGCACCATTTTAGACATAACCCTAGATCTAAGAACTCCATCTACTTTTATACAAACATTTAGCAATCAAGTACTAATCTTTCCTTAATAATTACTTAATCATTTAATAGTTAAGTTTAGAATTAGTATTATCAATAGTTTGCATATGGTATTGGGATTTTAATTGGAAGATATTGAAGACCATTATTCTTATTATTAATCAAAGTTCTCATCTTTGCCTTAGATTGGTATAATTCTAGTCTTAATCTTCTTACTTTGTTCAATTGTTTACATTTGTCTACTTTTCATTATTAGTTCATTGTTATTGCTTTCTATTATGTCGTCTCTTATTTCTTCCATGCCAAAGCTTATATCTTTTGTAATTGTTGTTACCACTATGTGTGAGTAGTCTTGTTGTTATGATGGAGGGGGATCTCCTTAGACTATAGGATGAGGATTTGATGAAAGGGGATGATTAATTGTTGGTAATTGCTTAATATTTTGCCATGCTCACAATGTGTTTGTTGAAATGCTTGAGTGAGAACTTGAGTGTCTTTGACTTATTTATCCACTAGACAAGTGAGGACTTGCTTGGCCATTAGGATTGTTTAATATTTCGAGACTAAAACTAGCTAGACGAGAGTCGAATTAGTCTAGGTCTTAGGGTGAATTAGTCGAGAGATTAGACCCCTTTATTAAATTACTTTGTTTGTATTGCTCCCTTTCCTTGCTCATCCTAGTATAGTGGGGTGAACCCGACATCCTAACTCCCTCTTAATTATCTAGAAACCGTCTTAGTTAATCTTACTTGCTTAGTTAATCTTGTTGCTTAGTTTATCGTGTTTGCCTAATATTTGTGTTAGCTTATTCTCAACTCAACTTCTTATTTCGCCGAATTATACTAGAACTTAGTCAAATAACCTTAACATCATGTTTCCGTCTCTATGGATTCGACCCTCTCAATACCACTACGGGCTAGCCTGTACACTTACGGGAGGATTAAGCTTTTTCACAACACTAGTGCAATTTCTAGACTTGTTCTTCACTTGTCTAGGAATCCTTGAAGCAAGCTTGCATCTTTATGAATTTGGTTTAAAGTTTGTATCTTTGTGATTGGAGTTTGTAAGTTAATTCTTGGTTGGTTGGATTAAGCCTTCTAAAGGATTAATCTTGGCTCCTTTAATTTTGTTTGGAATTGAACTTAAGGCTCTTGTATGTAAAACCTTTTGTGGATTTTCAATTGGGTGACCATATAGTTAGGATTAAGTACTCTAGCTTAGGAGCAAGTAATCACCATCTTATGAAAGTCGTTGGGTAATTGTTCAAGAAGAAAATAAGGGGTCTTTATGCTTAGGAAGTTGTTGTTGTTGTACCAAGTTAAATCAAGTCTTTCTCTATATTGAATTCTTGCATATTACTTCTACTTGTTTGTGATATTGTCTCTTAGAAAAAGTTTGAATCTTTATCATTTTTATTATGTTTCTAAACCAATGCTTTCTTCCTTCATGTTATCAACATGCATGTTACCCATTGTAAATATCCATTGTTTGTGAATTTCTTAATTAGTGAGTCTTGAATTGTGGTTAGTGTCTTAACTAGTATAGATCCCGCGCGAATGCGCGGTTTTTAAATAGGAATATTAAAGAAAATAACAATTATACAACTAAGATTTAACCCAATTTAAAATTTAATTGTAAAATTTATTATTATTAGTGTTTTGTATTAATCGGTGGAAAATGTAAAGTTCAGTATAATCGAGTTGTAGATATAATATAATGAAAGTCCAATTACTGATATGATATAATATTAGCCCAATTACAGATTTGAATGAAAGCCCAATTATAGCCAAATTCATTTTGACGGGAAAATTTTGGAGATTTCTTATTCTTTTAGTTATAAAGGGATTAGTTAGCAGGGTCTTAATTAATAATTATCTAATAGTCAAAAATCGAGTCTTTAGCTTAATAATCCTCCTCTTGGGTTCGACCCTTGCTTCCGCTTTACTATTGTCTTATTTAGAAGTTTGTAGAGTCAAGTTAAGGTTATAAATTGTTTCTTTGATAGCGTAATTACTAGGATTAACGACACCCGACATATTTTCTCTATCATCTGCTGAATGGGTTGCTTAAGGAAGGAGAGAGGGTAAGAATCATCTGGGTACGTAGTATTTACGAAGAGTCAGGAGATCTATTGAAATTTACTATGGATAATGCATGTGAAGGATGAGTTGGATTATTTAAAAATTGTCATCTAAATATGACTTTGTCCTGGGTGCTAACCACTAGTGGAGGTTGTGGAGGGTTTCCTCAAGCGGCTTTGGCAAAGTTTGCGGGGGATAAAGTATCCTTTTGTCTAAATGAAATTTTTCTGCTTTGATTTAAAATAAGTGAAGTCAGGTCCATGGTTCTTCAACAAGGACATTAATTTCCTCTTCGACAACAAGTCCCTTATTGTAAGACCTTGGAGTGAGAATGTGGAAGTGGAACTGGTGAAGGTAGAGATGAAGGAAATGCCAGTATGAGTTAGGATACATAATCTCCATTTGAAGTTTTAGGGGTAAGTGTCTTCCTAAACTAGCTGGTTTACTGGGTAAATTCGTAAGATGTGATATTATTGCCACGACTGAAAAAATCAAATTAGGGTTTGCTTGGGTAATGATTGATGTGCCACTTGAAAAGCCTATAACAGATTGTGTGAAATTTATGGATGAAGATTAAAATTTATATAGCGAGTGTAAGGTGGAATTTGAATGGAAGCCTATAAATAAAAGTTTGGTTTTTAAAAGTCAAATATATAAAAGTTGGACACAGAATGTAATGAAATATAATTTTTTCTAACACAAATTATAGGGTAAGACGGACCATTTTTATTAAAAAAATTATTCATGTAATACTAATAAAAGAGTTTTTTTTTTACACACTGAAACCATCTCACATTGAAAGACATTCTCACAAAATAGATATTGTCACTTTAATTACTAAAATATCTATATATCATAACCTAAAATACTGTGCGTAATTTGCAAGAGATAAACACTAGTCCATAAACAAGGGAAATTTTCAAATAAACAACGTAAAATCATTTTTTGGATTTAATTTAATTTAGTGGAGGAAAATGATATGTGTGGATTTTTAGTATTTGATGTTATTTGAAATATTTAGTGTTTTATTTATATTTTTTTTTCCGGATTTATTACACCATTTTTATCAACAACTTCTTTATATATTAGTACTTGTTTCACTTTGAAGGTATACCGGACCCTTATGTTTACTTCGATTTTCAAAATCGTTTTAATCTTTACTCTCGATTAAAATTTTAAGTTTTTATAAACGAAATGCAGACTTCGATTTTAAAACCTATAAGTTTCCCTTACTTTTGTATTGTGTTTCACTCCCTTTTGTTTTTCACTTTTCATTTCTATATTTTCGCATTTTGAGGTGTACGTTCACCCATGAACGGTTACAAAGAATGATTAATGTCAACCGACCCCAAATCAATCATTTCGTGATTAAGGCTCTATTGTTGTTGTTGTTGTTGTTGTTGTTGTTGTTGAATTTAATTTAATTTAATTTAATTTAATTTTTCCTTTTCTAACAATTGAATTCAGATAATTTCATACTAAAACCAAAACTTAAAAGGGTGGTCATATATACTCATATATATGCTTTACCGTAACTTATTCTTGCCACTCAAAATACATCTTTACGAGTCTAAAAAAATAATGCATCGACATAGCGAGTAATAAACTACTTTGACCTTTGAGCTTATCAGTCCTCCAAATCAATTATGATTAATTCAATTTTACCTTTTATCGATTCAGTTTAGATAATGTCTTACGAGTACTAAGACCAGATATCAAGGATGATCATATATTATCCCTAATATACTCTACCATTCAAAACACATCGTTACAAATTAAATAATGAAATATTAGTTTAGGTCTCATGCAATAAATGTGTGGTATATAGAATTTTTTATTTTTTAATAAACTATCTATATAATAGTGTCTCAAAAAATATTCGTATTTCTCATCATTATATTTTGTTTTGTTGAAAAGAAAATTGATTAAGATAATTTAAAACAAAATTCAGTTTTGTTTGATACGTTGTGTAGGTGAAGTCCTTATCAAATAATAGCATTAATAAAAATATTTAACAATTTATAGTTTGTATAAATTTTATTAATATTTAATTAAAAGACTATATTTTAAAGTTTAGCGGACATAGTATAATTTGATCAAAAGATTATTCAGGTTATTCTTCCCTATTTCCTAAAACAGATTATTCAGGTTTTCTTCCCCATTTCTTTTTGGGAAAGTTTTAATTAATATTATACTCATACTTCTCACCAATCACCAAACCCCACAATATCCTTTATTAATATTTATTTATTCAATAGGTCTCCTGAGAGACGGTATCTCACTAAATTTATTGAGAGACTAATTACAAATGAGTACATATATACCATAAAATTGGGGACTAATAAAATGGGTACATATATACTATAAAATGGAGTACTAATAAAAGTGGTTAAAGTTGTTGAGAGACCAATTACAAATTAATGGAAAAATGGTACGAAAAGAAATAAAATGGGTACATATATTATAAATTGGGTACTAATAAAAGGGGTACATATACTATAAAATGGGGTACATAAAAGTAGTTACAATGTATGATAAAATAGGTACGATTATTATGAAATTATGTACCAAATGAAATAGACATTTTAAGCTCAATAAATAACAAAAAGAGTACGAAACATACATAAAGGGGTACGATAAAGCGGTCTCTCAATAACTTGATGAAAGACCATCTCTCACAAGTGTTTGTGTTTATTTAATCCTAATTATTATTCATACTAGTATGGGTGCCCGGCTTCGCTCGGGCTACCTCTATTTAGCATTAAAATATATCTTCAATTAACTAAAACTACTTTAAAGTTGCATAACTCATAAATTTATTATTAATATATTTTCTATAATACGGGGTATATTTTTAAATCACAATGAAATAAATGATGAGACAAATTCACTACTCTCGCTATTAATATTTTACTTAAATCGATTGCTTAGCTAATTTGTTCGTATATACTTTATTTTGTTCTTAGTATTGTTACCTTTATTATATTCGTTATTATTACTTTTACTTTCACTACTCCCGCCGTAATTATTGTTACCTATTGTTGTTACTTTCACTACTTGTACATTAATATTGATAATTTCACTACTTCCGTTGTAAATATTGCTACTTTCATTAATATTGATAATTTTAATACGGAGTACTTGTTTTTACTACTAACAGAAAATGTTACTTTTATTACTCTCACTACTCAAATAAATGTATTACATATATGCATTAAATTAATTAAATCGAAATAATTATGAAATATCAAATTTTTTGGAAATCTAGCTTGATTTATTTACTTTTTAATAGTTTCCAAAATATAATATATTTATATTATATTTGTTTATGTTAAAATAATTACATATTTATACTAATTAATACCATAAGTGGGACATGTTTATTTTAAGGAAAATCACCATAATACGATATTCTCTAAATTTATACTTCAACCAAAACTATATAATATTTACATTGAAATCCCTTGTTCAGGTCCATCGCACAGTGATATTGATTTAAAACTATATAGTATAATTAATTTGTATAAATTTATTTATTTATATTGAAGTCCCTTGGTTTCTGAAATTAATATATAGTATACTAGTATGGGTGCCCGGCTTCGCCCGGGCTACCTTTATTTAGCACTGAAATATATTTTCAATTAACTGAAACTACTATATCTTAAAATTACAATGCAATAAATTATTAGACAAATTCACTACTCCCGTTATTAATATTTACTTAAATCGATTGTTTAGTTAATTGTTCATAGAAGTACTTTCTTTTGTTTTACCAATGTCACCTTTATTACATTCGTTATTACTACTTTTACTTTCACTACTCTCGCCGTAATTATTGTAACTTTCACTACTTGTACATAAATATTCATAATTCACTACTCCCGTTGTTACTTCTGTTACTTTCAGATTTAAATTTTATTGGGTTTTTCCCATTTATACCCCCGAAGTTTTCACTTTTCCCAACTGTATCCTTGCGTATGGCATAGTACTAATTGTGCCCTTGAACTTTATTAGTTGTTCCCATCCGTGACCAAAGTAGCCAAAATCGTTACTTTTGGCCGTTAAGTGCCAACATGGCACAATGGAACCATCAAATTTCAACATTTTTTTGCCAAAATCCTCCTTAATTGTGCCCTTGAACTTTATTAGTAGATGGTTCCATTGGGATATGAGTTCAATTTTAGGAGGATTTTGGTAAAAAAAGTTGAAATTTGATGGTTCGATTGTGACATGTTGGCACTTAATGGCCAAAAGTAACGGGTTTGCCTACTTTGGTCACGGATGGGAACAACTACTAAAGTTTAAGGGTATAATTAGTACTATGTCATACGCAAGGATACAGTTGGGAAAAGTGAAAACTTTGGGGGTATAAATGGAAAAAACCCAATTTTATTTTCTATAAAATATGATTCGCTAAGTTTGGTTAACACATACATTTAAAATTTATATCTTGAAATTATGATAAGAAGTAAAATTAATCAACAAATTATGAGACATCTCACTACTTCCACTGTTAATATTATTACTTTTACTACATCCCCTGTTAATACTATTACGTTCACTACTTGTTCAGTTACTACTGTTTTTTTAACTACTCCTGCTATTTTTACGGTTAACATGTTAGTTTTGTCAAACTCATATATTTAAATAAATTAATATTTTTTCTAAAATCGAATTGTTAGTTAATTTTTCATATTCTCTCCGTTGTTTCTACAGTTACTTTCATTACATGTGTTGTGACTACTATTATTCACTTCTCCTGCCGTCATTTTTTTTCTTTCACTACTCCCGCATTTAATAATGTTAATTTCACTACTCCCGTTGCTAATAATATGACTTTTACTGCTCACGTTGCTATTATTATTGCTTTTACTACTCTGATTACTATCGTATTAGTTGATTATCTAGTTATATTAAAATAAATCTGAAATGTTAGATTAAAATATCATTCAAGAGCAATCATTATTATTTACTAATTAAATTACAAATTTAATAAATTATGAAATATTATATTTTTTGGAAATCTTAATTGATTTACCTACCTTTTAACAGTTTCCAAAATATAAAATACTTTATTATTTTATTTCTGTATGTTAAATAATTAATACCATATAAGTGGGGTCTGTTTATTTTAAGGATACCTATCATATTCTAGTGTTCTCTAAATTTATATTTTTAACCAAAACTATATAATATTTACATTTAAGTCCCTTGTTTAGGTCCATCGCACAGCGCTAGCGAGCGCTATTGATTTAAAACTATATAGTATAATTAATTTGTATAAATTTATTTAATTGCATTGAAGTCCCTTGGTTTCTGGAATTAATATATAGTATTGATTGATTGATTGATTGATATCTCTCCAATAACCAAACCTCACCCATCTCCTTTCTTAATATTTTATTTTAATTATTCATTCATCTCTCCAAACACCAAACATCACCCATATCTTTATCAATACTCTTATTATACTCCCACCCTTGTGTCATCCTCTTATTTGTGTCATCCTTGTGCAGTGAGTTGTGCTCACATGAAAGGGAAGAAAATAATGAATGAGAGAGAGTAATAAATTATACTCCTATAAGTAGATTCCTCATTTAGTGAATAGATTTAATTATGAGTAACTTCCTTATTTAAACATATGTTTTTTGGAGGAAAAAATTAAGAGTTCACCTATTTTTTTCAGTAAATAAGGAATTGAAATAATGTATTTATATTCAAATATTTCAACAGATTACCTTAAACCTTTAACGTTATCATTCTCCGATACCACTTTTTAAAAACACATTGAATATTGAGAGATTTGAGTCACACTATGAGTCAATGAGTCAATCACTAGAATCAAGCAAAGCCAGCACTCCACTCCACTCTCTAGTCTAAACACAGTAAAACACAAATCAACATTCAACACTGCTACTACTAGTACTCCCACTTCACTATCACAAACCCCACACACTTTCTCTCTCTACATCCATTTTCTCTCTCTTCACCGTATCAACCACCGCAGATCTCCCCCCACATTCTCCAGATCTACTCCTCCTCATCCTTCACCTCCGCCGCTGCCGCCGCCGTCGTCTCCGGCGGCATTGTCGGCCTAGGGTTTCCTTTATTCTTCAATTTTTTTAATCAAAATGGGGATTTTAATTTCAAGCTTACTGTATAATAAACAACCACCACCTCATTTTTGACTTCATCTTCTTGTCGTTGTTGTTGTTGGTGTAAAAAATGCGGCTTTCAGTCTTTCTCCTTTGTTTCTCTCTCCTCCACCTCACCCATTTTTCCTCTGGTATATTATATTATATTAATTTATTTATTTTATTTTGTTTTTGTTTTTTGTTTGTTGTTTTTTAGTTACTACTAACTTTTTTGTCTTTTGATTAATTTGTTTGGATATTGACTATTGAGCTTGTGATGTTATACATTTTGTAGACATTGTAGGTTTGTGATTAGTGACGTTTATTTTACGGGTTTGGGCAGTGGCGGAACCAAGATTTGAAGTTGGTGGCAAAAAAATAGATTAAATTTTTGCCAAACCCATTGTATTAATTTAGGAAAATGTTGGAAAATTTTCACTCAAGTTGTCATTTAGTGGCGGAACCAAGATTTGAAGTTGGTGGGTGAAAACATAGATTGTATTCTTTTTTTGCCAACCCTAGTGTAGTAATTTAGAAAAAAAGTTCGAATTTTTTCCACAGAAATTGTAATTTAGGGGTGGAATCGAGATTTGAAGTTGGTGGGCGGAAGCATGGATTGGACTTTTGCCAACCCTAGTGTAGTAATGGGATAGAAATTTCGAAAAAAGTTCAGGAGTTTTAATTAAAGTTATTAATTTTCTATTAAAGTTATTAATTTTCTATTTAGATTATGGATGTAGTTTAAATTTTGAGGTTAATAGGACAAAATGGAAACATCAATTATTTTGTTAAGTTGTTAGGAGGATCGGGGAATGTTAATTTTAACGAGCTGGGTTTTTATGGTAGTATTGCATTTTCTCTGAGAATCTGAAAATTGGATAAAAGTCATGGTATGTTGATAGAATCATAGGTTGTTGGAATGAAGGGTGCATATGTTATACATAGGAACAGATGGGGGTCAATAGATGATATATGTGATGACGCGAGGTAGGTGATTGGTTGGTTAGGATGTTTTGTGCAAAATGGAGTAATTTTTAACTTTTTCCTCTAGCTGTTAGGAAACTTGGGAGAAACTTTCTATTTTGGTGATATAGACACTTTGGAAGGATTCTTGATCAAGTTAATAGGAAATTTGGAGCATTCGTAAGTCATAATGGATTTTAGGGGTTGAGTAATGGTATGTGTAAATACGAATGAGGGGTTGAATAACATGGGAAGACCTGCTAAGTGGGATTACAGACTAGCAAGCAAGTAAACACGTGTCCCGGAATTTCCGCTTTGTCAGTTGGTCATTACTTGTGGCAATTCTTCCATACTATAGTGATTATTTTTGATAGGAAATAGAAACTGGTTCTATTATTAAGGAGATCAAGGCCTGGAAAAGCTGTTAGCAAAACTTGAACGGGAAAGACCATGTAGTAATTGATGCATGACAGGGACTGGACAGTTTTACTTTGTTTCCTGCCTTGAAGCACGTATAATGTAGGTATGGGTAATTGTCTTTCTTTATCGCTGAACCTGGTGGAAGTGGTTGATTTTTAGCTCTTTATACCGACGAAATGTGGGTCAGTACTCAGGATGAATATTTTATATTCGATACGTGGAACTGGTTGAGGATTTTGGCGTAAGCATTTCGTAGTTACCAAAGTCAGCTTTGACAGCTGTTTTTGTTATGTTGGCTTTTGTCGTGGCATGCCTGTGATTTTAATGACTTGTGTTCCAAACCGAGGAATGATAACCAGTTACCTTATACAGAGTACTCTGTGGGGACTAAGAAAGGAAATATAAGATTTTTATGTGAGATTTTTTTTTCTTCATCAACTCAAGATAGCTCTTCCATACCTAACTTATTTGTCAACATCCTACTATAGTTTTTGCATGGCCATATCCCTTGTCTGAAAACAGAAGCTTATAGACCTAATTTCCGAGCGGTCATATAAGAATTGAGGATAGCTGTGCTGCATTTTTGCAACATTAAGTAGTTGTGCTATTATTGACATTCTGACCTCATTG
>JAGPOY010004377.1:0-12000 GCA_018983105.1 Silene uniflora | reverse complement strand
CGGCTGGCTGGTTGCCAGGCCGAGACCCAAGTATCTCGGTGCTGTGTGACTTGAGGTCAGTGAGCACCGAGGCCGTATGCGTCCCTCGGCTGGCTGGATGTCAGGCCGAGAGAGCCTTTCGGCTGGCTGGTTGCCAGGCCGAGATCCAAGTAGTCCAATGCTGTGTGACTTGAGGTCAGTGAGCATTGACTTTGGTCAAGATGCTGACTCGGTCAGCCGGTGCAGAATATGCCCCATCAACAATATAGATCTATAACCATTTGTAATTGTTAGTTTTTTGTTGTTTTTTTGTTATCTTATCGGCTAAAGATTAAGAACAGGAAGCATTTGTTGTGAAAGGTAAGAAATTGTGACATTTGATAATTTTTTTATTGCTGATTATGCTAAACCGGTTTTTCGGTTAACCGGTATAAACGAACCGGTTTAGTCGGTTAACCGAACCGATAAAAACCGTTAAAAACGGTTCGGTCACGGTATGCTTTTTTAGCGAACCGGTTTGACCGGTTAACCGGTCAATTGAACCGGTTCGGTTCGGTTAACCGATTTGAACACCCCTAGTCATCATCTCTACACTACTCAGCTTTGTTTCGCATAGAAAAACCAAAGCTGGAGCCTCTCTCCGGATCAGATTCCGGAGTCCGCCTACTGCATCGGGGTTGCCCAGCCCCATGCAGTTAAGGCTCAACAGATTCATTGGGCCCGACGGGGTTGAACCGAGTCAACCACTGCCTCAGATATAGACACATCCCTGTGTAGATTAGCTTTCTTCGACCCATTATGTACCACCCCATCCTCTTCTCGTCTCCTCTTTTGATTCTCATTAATACCAGATTCGTATATTGGAGTAAGAACCAGGCTTTCAGCACGCATTGGCCGTATCCTACGCTGCCACTTATGCTCATTCCCTATCGGAATCACAACCTCTTCCAGCTCCCCTCCTCCCTCCTTGCCTCCCTCAACTCTGCGCTCCCACCTCTGCACCGAGTTTTCAGCCCATCAATTTCCTCTCTATCAACATCACCCTCCCCACTGCCAATCACGCCTAATTGGGGTTGTCCCTGCTCCCCCATAGGAGTCACCTGTCCCCATCGTAAGGGCTGTATTACACCCAAACCCACCACCCCTCCCTGGTCCACCCCATTCTCCTCCTCCACGATACTTCGCACCACCAGCTTATCCTTCTTCACAGAAAATTTTTGTTTGCCAGATAACGCAATGCGCTGCAATTTTTCTATCATCTCTTTTTCGCTTTGCTTAAATTCTTCCTCAAAATCCGGCCTTAAGTCACGACTTCTTTTTCTTCTTCAGCTACACCAGCCCTACCACCCTTCCACGGCGAAGCTCTCAAACCCTCCCCGAACTGAAGCTCATCTTCCTCGTAAGGACCACTCTCACAATCCTTTTCCCCATGCCCTAGAACACCACATCCATAACAGAATAGAGGCAACCTTTCATACTTAACATCAAATTTAGTAACCTTACCATTCGGCATCCGAACCTCAGTTGAAGAGTGAAGGGGTTTGCGAATATCATGCAAAACACGGATACGAACCGCCCTTTCCATCTCCGGGAAAGAGGTGTCATCCTTCATAACATATTTACCCAATTGTGCTCCCAATCGCCGCAAATTGTCTTCATTCATACGCCCTTTAAGTGGAACATCTTTATTGGGTTACTTCAATTTTCCACAAATATATATACTCTTGGGTTTGATTACTTTCTTATTATTAAGCTTAATAATTGTCAAGCTAAATATTAAATCGCTTTCATTTGGATAATTATTAAGCTTAATAATTGTTTAGTCAACAATTTTCTCGGGTAAATATTAAATCGGGTTAATATTGGGTCGAATTTGGGTCGGTTCCGAGTCACTGATCATTGGGTTGTATTGGATCTCCGTTCCAACTTGGCCGGTTTAGGGTTTCTTATATTTTCTTGTTCTATCAAATCGGTTTGGGATATGTATGATAGGGTTGGTCTGGTTATGTTTGCTAGCTCTAAATACATACTAGATCTAGCAAACGGATAAATTGGGTCCGGTGTGGGACATGTGAGTTTGGTCCGAGTCATTTCGAGTTTGCTTGAATTTGGATTAGATCTGTCATGTCATATTAGTTCGAGTTATTTCCGAGTATGTTATTATTATCAAATTATTTAGGGTTAATGATCAATGAGTAACAACAAATATTCTTGTCGGGTCATATTTGGCCAGTCTTTGTGAAGGATCGTTATACGCATCGGAAACAATAGCTATACGATCCTGTAGAGACGTATTGCATTCAAATTCATGTAAACAAAAGTGAGAAATATAGAGTCTCTAGTGTATCCACACCGGGAACGATCTACACTGTACCCTCAACCTTTGAGACGACTTGGAGTTATGATAACCCTTGAGAAAACCTATTTTTCTCTCTTGCTTTATATTTCAGAGCTGGACTTATAAGATCTAAACTGAATTTATAAGTTCGAAACGTTTCTAAACTAAATTTATAGGTTTTGAACTTTTGTGAAATGAATTATTAGGATTTTAGCCGAACTCTATGAGCTAAAACTTTTCTAAATTTGTAGGATATGAATTAAACTAAACTTATAAGATCTAATTGCACCAAAAAAAACACTTATAAGATCTAAACCGAACTTAAATGGAAATGTCAAAAGAACATGGTTTAACAACTAAATGAGCATCAGTTATAGATGCTCGAATTCTTGTTCTTTGGCATCAAGACATATCAACTTTCCGGACGAATAACTTTGTAGCAAAAATGCAATGCTCGAGTCGAAACAAGCTATTCGATATTCTGTCAATAAGCAATGATACTATACAGAACAAGAAGATAACAATCCTGCAAGTTTCTGGAGCAAAATGTTGCTTACCCTCTAAAATACATACCGAGTTCAGCCATAAGAAATCCAGAAATTTACAAGATTTGAGTCTTACAATACCATTCATGAGTACAGGATGATGTTCAACAGGAGTATCAGAATGTTCAAAGAGAACCGAAAAACATACATTTTTGCCCTTTCGACATGTATACTCTAAAAAAGATAGAAAAGGGCCATTATGTTTAACTAAATCTCACCATTTTAATCCAACCAGGTAAAGGTCTATAATTTGCCCAAAATTGGTGTTCTCTCTCTTTCTTGCGTTCCTTTGTTCTTTCTACCGCTTTTTCTCGCTAGTTAATAATTATAAGCATTACGACCCTTTACCCGTTACTTTTCTTTGGGGAGTTGAGATCGCCATTTTGTGAATTCAATAAGGGTCCGGAACTTGTAGGGGTAACACCTGCTGGAGAAGCATCTGTAGGGGTATTGGGGGCAGTGGATGAACCGGAAGATTGTGCTTCGGAGGCTAAGTAGTCAAGTGCCCCTGAAATCTGGTCTATAGGAGGCCGCAAGTTTGCGTCCTCTCTCAAGCACATTTGAGCAAGAGCAAGAAAGTGGCGGAAAGAGCGTTTTGGGACCCGGCCTTTCAATCGAGGATCCAGAAGTTCTCCATGTCTTTTCCTGTCTTTCATAATCCTAGAAGACTGCAAAATCACAAGACGGGTTAAGTAACTGTCAATTACCATCTGGCCATTTACCTGATAGGATGTAGGAGTATGTTACTAAGATTTGATTAGAAGTATCCGACATATATTTTCATGTTTTTACTAGAAGGCTTAAGTTTCATAAACTCATACCCATGACCAAGGTAATATGAAGAGTCGGGTTAACGTAGTTTACAGGTAGAAGAGGAAAAACTTCTGCAATATGAAGGGTCAATATTTGTCCCACTACCTCCAAAGAGGCTTCCAATCCTAGCACTCTAGCAGGGAGTTGCATGGGTTCGACATACATAATTTTTTCCAAGCAATAACGAGAATTTTGCCTTAAATTAATCCTGAAACAAATTTTGAACCACTCTATGTGAGCCTTGTTTGATGTGGGTTGGGAAGAGTAATCCAATTCCTCAACAATAACATTTTTGTTTTAAAACAAGGAATGCCAATCATTTTAAATCGAAATAATATCCCTCCCAAATGTCCAGCAATTGAAAACGATTGTGTGGCTAAGCTACATATATCAGATCTGCATTCAAAGCCAGGCTAGTTTCCCCAAGCACAGAACATGGTGCATGGCAGGGGTGTAGGAAACAAGCCCTACAACAATTTTGTACAAAAAAGTCGTGTTTTCAAAAGGAAATGTTTAAGCGTGTTGTCATACTTAAAGAGTTTCATGTCGATAAGTGATAGGTGACCACAGTGAAGTATCAAGTTGTAAACTACTTCGAGAGTTTTAGGTTGGTTTTAAATACCAGCGTGTTTGGCCTGCAGGAGCCAAGTTTTATATTGTGTATCTTTAGCCTTTATACTATTTTGCTTATAAAAACTTACCCACAAAACAAGACTCTGCTCGTCGCTATTCTTGCTAAGGTCCAATGCCTTCCTCCCTGTGATTATTTCCATCAAGACAACACCAAAGCTAAAAATGTCGGATTTAACACTTAATTTTCCACTGGCAGCATACTCAGGTGCACAGTATCCATATGTTCCCATCACCCTGGTTGACACATGAGATTGATCATCCATAGGCCCGAGTTTTGCCAGCCCAAAATCCGAGAGCTTAGGGTTGAATTCCTCATCCAATAAAATGTTGGCCGATTTCACATCCCGATAAATTACAGCTGGCTTTGCTACACAATGTAGATATAACATGCCTCGTGCAGAACCAGCCGCAATCTTCAATCGTGTGCACCAATCCAAGACGAATTTGCTGCGTTCAATGCCTGCACAAGAAGATGCCGTTACAACTGAATAAGTTACAGCTAGACATGAGGAGAACTCAAAGGTAAATCCCTGATGGGCACATTGAACTATCCCTGTGATTGAGAGCCCCTATAGTGAGGGATGGCAATGGGTAGGATCTGGCTAGGGTCCTATATGACTCAGACTAGACCCGTGTTACAAATGTTAGACCTAAACCGGACCCAGATCCACTTGGACCAATATTTAAGACCCAGACCCAAACACGATGGGTCTTGATAGGGGTTGGCTCCCCATGGATCAAATCTTTTTTAACTTAGTTTTATATTCTTCGCCTTTTAAATATAATTTTACCATTAAATTTACAAAAAAATGAATTAGAATGTCTAACGGATTGTAAATATAAAGTATGCTAACATTTATCACGACAAAGTAACAAATTACCAAAAACGTAAAACTGTAAAAATTGTTTCTTATTTCTCGAATATTTAAATTATGTTGTAAATTTGTAAATTGGTTAATGACCATGAAACAAGAAAATTGACATGTGAGAGTTGAAAAAAAGATAAGAAAACATGATTTGATGAACGTCATCCCTTTGTTTCCATTTCTTGCCCTCGTGTAGCCATGCGTGTTAACATCGGCCAGGGACGTAAAAGGCGGATCCTATCAACTTGTTCTCACCGAGGAAAATAAGCGTACAAGCTTGGTCTTACACAATATCTCCATGTTCAGTTAATATGCTGCTCCCCTTTTTTTGGGGTGTTATCAAACCACAAGTTAAAACAAGCATATGTAACCTTAACTAACCGTAGGAATGTCTCGCCTGAACATTACGCAAACATTGGCAATATTTTGAGTACAGCAGCACAGAAATAGATGCTCAGGAAATTCAAATCTCACATCATAACTTAAGCCTTAACACGTCTTACCATAACAACTGTAGGATGGTCGTTAGTCTTACTCAAAACGTATTTGAAAACATCAGTTGCATGTAAATAAATAAGGTGGATTACCAAATAGATGATCCGACAAGCTACCCTTGGGCATATACTCATAAACCAAGATTCTTTGGTCTCCTTCAGCACAATATCCAATCAGGGTGACAAGGTTGGGGTGATGCAGCAAGCTTAACATCAAGACTTCTACAATGAATTCTTGATTGCCTTGAAGGCTCTCCAAATTAAGCTTTTTAGCAGCGATTAGCTGCATAAGATGAGAAATGGGATTGTGATCCATAAATTTTTCAGGCATCCTTCAGAAAGTACACATTCTTTCATATATATTCACCAAAGACGCAAACAGGCATTCATAAACTTTTAACATTCACGCGTCAGAAAGAGCTATATATTACAACGCTCAACTGAGAATCTTCCAAGGAAATACCTATATTTCCCTGCCATTAATGGTATGACTTCAAATAATCTTCTGCAACAAAAGGTTTAAAACCTGCTTGCTGCCAAGATAACCTTTTATGTTTATGATCTTCAGGATACCCTGATTATGACCACTGAAAGAATATGATGCTCGCCTTTTCATTGAATAAATCCAGAGTATATGTACACTAATGAATTGAGATATTCTAGGCTAATACAAATATACACCAAATAATATTTACGGAATATACAAAATTATATTCTAACAACCACTTCCAGCTTTCAATTATTTCAATCAAAATACTCACAATTCGGTTGGACATATGACTCTGTCTGTTAATTTGATACATGAATATTCAATTACGAACTACAAATATGAGAATGAGAATCCAATTAAAAAGCAGGAATACTAACCTGTCCATTATCTAGATGACCCTTGTAAACCTTTCCGAACCCGCCTTCTCCAATCAAATGAGAATCCCTGAAGTTCTTTGTTGTGATTGCAATTTCACGATATGTGAAGCATCGAGCAGAACTGGCAGCAATTCTATCAAGAACCTTTTGTTTGTCATCTAGACACACAGCTTTCCTCTCAGGTTCTGCAAGATGAAATGTGGTTAATCATATCAATTATGTTGCTCATATTTGGCAGCAAATGTTGGACATGGACCCAATTGAAAAAATAAAGTCTCCCAAGCGACATGATGTGCCGTGATGACAATTCACAGACGACACAAAGCCAAACTGTAGCATCGAGGTAATGGTTACGTAGGTCATCACCAAACTCACAGTATTCACAGTGAACCAACTTTCAAAGACAAAAGTACATATGTAGGCAACTAGTCTCTAAAGAGGTGTACTCCAAGTTAAAAGTATGACATATACACATTTATCCATATGTTAAACTCCTATAAATCGATAATTGGTGGATAAATGGAGCGGTCTCACAGAACAAATCAAGTGTGATCCTGTGTCATTTAACTAACTGTGTAAAAGGTATAATCAATCATGTTAAAGTGTATTTTTGAATGTCTCTTACCACGGGGGTCATCAAAGCTTGACTTTCGCGTCCCATCTGCAATGAAATACACAGCACTATCTTCAGTAGAAGGTAACCCTAAGAAGATTAATGAGACAGTCCATCCAGTTTTAAGGAAGGACACGCAACACCATCATCATTCGTCAAAGACTTCAAAATTATGCCAAAACTTGTACTTTGAATATGTTTGCAGAGAGTGTGACAGTCACAATCAAAAATGTGCATGATATGGGAGAATTGAAACATTGCACACAGAGACACAAATTTTAATTCTTGTTGACGACAGGAAAAGATGAGCATACAACAAATTCCCAATCCTACACAAATTGCAATCTCCGCAAATTTAAATGTATTTCTTTGAAGTTTAATTAAGTTGAACATATACACGACATTTTCATCTAAAATCGTTTCTTTTTGTACCCAATTACCCAATGCAGCAATTTTTATAAACTGAATGTATCATAGATTCATAGATGCAAAATCAATACAATTTTAGCATTGGGATCAAATCATAATCCTAAAGTTACACGAAAAGTCATAATCCATCCCAGTCTCTCAAGCAAATTGAAACATAAATCAAAACTGCAGGCAATAAGAGAAGACACAATAAAATTCAATAAACAAAACTCTTTAAGCGACAATTCTGATTATCGCGCTTGTAACCCGAAAACTTCACAAAAATTGAGGTGAAAACTGAAAACTACCTGGAGAATCAGAACTTGACTTAGTCCCATCTGCAATGAGACACACAACAGTATATAATTAAAAGGCAAAAGGAAAAATCAAATGGAAGCAAAAGATAAACTTTTTCCTCAAATCTTTCTCATAAAAACGTAGCGATTTTTAAAGCTCTTACCACTCACGCCACCCTTGTCTATCGCCCGTCGAGTTTTAAAACAGGAAGGAAAAAATTTGGTAAAAGTTGTATACATTTGATTGCAGAGAAATTTAACAAGCAACAATCATACATTTATACTATATTTCAGAGAATTGAAATCCTGTCACTCATATAAATCACCTTACTTTTTGCTACCTGTTTTCCTTTTTAAGTACAACATAATAGACCACATTAAATGTCAAATATTTCCAAATTATCATATTTCAAACATTAAACATTGTCCCATTCCATCCAAATGTAATCATCGCATCATCATATATAAGCCCAAATTACTATCAACAAATAAATAACAAAACGGTTTTTCTATCGTGTGCCTGTCAGAACATGATAACATGGTATAGTTTCTCATTTAATCCTAAAAAGATTTCCTTCCTAACCAATATATTGAGAAACATATACAATACAATGTGATTATGTGCCTAAGGGTACACATTTGAAAAACCGTAACATTTAAACAAATAAATACCTGAAAATGCAGATTCCGTGGGGGATGAAGGGTAAAAAAGTCGATTATTTTCAAAAGGAAACCGTTTTCTTGAAGTAATGCAAGAAAAACACCTCATAATTTCCCAAAAATAATCAGAAAAACAAAATCAGGGAGATTTCTTACACCCAACAAAGGAAATAAATCAATAAAAAATTGGCGTTTTTTCTTAACAGAAGATGGATGTGTTTCCCCTTCAAAGGGGAAAAACAACCAAATTCCTTAGGAAAAACAGCAAAAATTATATGTGAAAAAAACAAATTATTAATTGAACAAATATGATATACAAACTATTTTTAGGGTGAATGTAATAATTGGGCAATAATAATTTTGTTGTATGGTAGAGGTTTGAGAAAAAATTACAATTAATGGGTGTTTTAATTGGCTAAAAATAATTAATTGGTAGTTTCATGAAAATCCAACAATCAAGAATAATAAAAACGCGGGATTATAAATTGGTTGCCTATTTTTTTGGTGATAATTGTTGCATGAGTAACTACAGATTGACATTGTTGAAATTGCAGTCTAGAATTTGGGTTAGTTGTTTCATTGAAGGAAGTATAGCGGTCTATGTTCCTGTAAGTGTTTTGAAGTGGGATTTTTTACGGCTCTTGTTTGGGAGGATGTAGACTTTAAATCTGGTAAACGGGTCCGTTCGGATTTTTAAGAATTCGTGACGGGGTAGGTCGAGCCGGGTCATTTTGGGTTTGGATAATGTTCGGGTCAACTTTTATCAAGTTATTTATGGATAATAATCAATTTGCACCAACGAATATTAGGGTCGGATTATATTGGATTAGGTAACTTTCGGTTTGGGTAAAACACGTGACTTCAATTCAGGTGTCAGGCCGGATACAAGTTGGGTTATTCAGGTCAGGTCATTCGGTTTAGGTCAGTTTTATAAAGTTTAGATTTAGTAAGTTGATTTCGATTAAAAAAAATTTGAACTAAACGTGGCAATTGCGTAGGTCGACTCTAGTTCGAGTATGTGCGATCGTGCATGTCATATTGTGTTAGGTCATATTAGGCCATGACTCATCCTAGTCGAGATCAAGTCACTGATGAATCTAGTTAGTTGGATCAATTTTTAGCTCGGGTTTGGGATGAGTTGGGTTCGAGTCGGATTGGGTTAGGTTCTAATCGAGTTGAGTCATTATGGATCAAGTAATTATCAGGATCATTATCAAATAAGTTCGGATTTGGGTCAAGTTTTACCTGATTTGACTCATCAATCATATATTATCCCGTCTATTTTCCGAGATTATTCTACCATTAGTCAAGTTGAATTCAGGTCATTATCACCCAAAGTTATTATAAGGTTAATCGTAACTACTTTAATAAACATTGTTCATACTACGTGAAAATGAATCGATTGTTAAATACTTTGATATATAAACATTGTTCATAGGAAAGGAAAATGATAGGGCGCCACCCGGTGGCACCCAATTTGGATTCTTAATTAATGGATTGTTTATATCGGAAACAAACCTCTAATAATAATGTACGGAGTATTGTTTTGAAAGAAGCACATACATATACAATTATCAAACTTACTGTAATTAACCTAGATTACATGCATCATGCATGGGTGTATCAACTAGTTAAGCAATTGGAGCGGCAAAGTGGACACATAGGAGTCTTGGCAAGCCACTTCATAATGCAACCTTCATGAAAAACATGCTTACAATTTGGTAACTTGACAGCATGCACATCTTCCTTCTTGTATAAATCATCAAGACAAATTGCACAATCATTCTTTTCCTCTAATTGCATCACTCTCTCTAGTACCGGCATCTCGATAACAACACCTTCCTCGTCTTCTTCCGACTCCTCCATATTATCTGTCACTTCTTCGTCTACTTCAAATAACTCTGTATCGGACTCTGTATCCGTCAGTTCGTCCTCAGAGTAATTTCGTCGAATGTGTACAGAAGCTTTGACTACTAGTGCCATGTTAATAAACCCTTGTGGATTTCTGAAAAAACCAGGAAGTTTCTGATGGGTTGCTTCTCGTATTGCTTGTTTGACTTGATCGTGAAACGAACTTTCAGTAAGATTGTAATACGTAGAGAGAGCGTAACAAATAGCTATGTCGTAATAATTGTTGTCGAACATGTTATCGAGACTAAACAAAATCTCCGGGGGATTATTGTACTGATATAACCCATAACGGTAATTCCCTGGTGTAGAATCGTCCATGACTCGTACTATATCGGATACTTCAAACTTGAGACGGAATTGAGTCGGTTGGTAGTCACATAATCGAGTCTCGACCTCTACTGTAGGCATAATCTTAATTTCGGAAAATGAATCCATGGATGAGGAATTGAGGATGTAAGTTAACAATAACCCTAGTTTTCTAGTAAATAAAAATATTGTTATGAAATATGAGAAATATGGTGAGCAGATTGTGTATATATATATATATATTACATGAAGGTAGAAGGTGCGATTCCTAATTACAGTCGAGGTTGGAATACTGAAACATGTTAGGTTTTTTTATCTGTTTTAACCGCGCGCATTAACCAAGTTACCATCTTGCTTGTGTCTTACGTTGGTATATATATTGGGCTTTTATTTTACTTGGCCGTTACAACTTACAAGTAATCTTTTGAAATTGGAACATTGACTAGGCTTTTAGCTTTTAGGCAACAATAATCGAATCTATAATAGATTAATAGATAATAAGGCCCTGTTCTTTTGGACTTCAAGTCACTTAATTTCAGATCGCTTCAGATCCTATAAGTTTAGTTCAGTTCAGTTCAGATCCATTAAGTTCAGTTCAGATCCTATAAGTTCAGTTCAGTTCAGATCCTATAAGTTCAGTTCAGTTCAGATCCTATAAGTTCAGTTCAGATCCAATAAGTTCAGTTCAGATCCAATAAGTTCAGTTCAGTTCAGTTCAGTTCAGATCCTATAAATTCAGTTAAGAAAAATTATATACGAAATATTATTGTTAAAAACCGATACAAAAATATTTCACATTAATTATTCGATACACATTATTTAAAAAAAAATACACTAGGCTATTTGTCTCCTATCGGCGACAAAAATGCTAGATGACATATGCCCGAATATAAGCATAGACCGCCCGAAGGAATTGTAGAGTATTTCAACTATCGACATTCATCATTGAGAATGAAAGTTGAAATGACATTTGGTCAATTGAAGAAAAGGTGGAAGGTGTTAAAAAGTATTCCCCAAATATCATCTACGTATCAAATGTCGATCATTGTTGCTACATTCACACTTCATAATTTTATGAGGATGGACACTCTTGGAATACCTATTATACAACATGGCGTGAACATTCAAGGAACGGTAGATTCGAGCATGTTTGATAAAAAGCGGAAGAAGGCCATGTATAAGGTACGAAACAACATAGTCAAAAACATTTGGTGAGGCCATAGATTCATTGTCGAGAGTGAGAGTGAAGATGAAGTGATGATGATTACGAT
>JAGPOY010004376.1:0-12002 GCA_018983105.1 Silene uniflora | reverse complement strand
TGAATATCCTCTTCAAAAGACTTTCGAGCACTTTCAAGTTGTTCTTGCGAGGTAGCCTCTTCTACTTCCTTCCAAAAGCGTAGTCGTCTCCTTAAGGTCCTTTCGGGATCGGAATCGAATGGAACTAATTCTCCCACACGTGCGGACCTGGGCATACAACCACAAACTCAAGGAAAATGTAAGATCGGTCTTAAGGAACAAGTGTTCCCTAAGACAAAACAAAAAAAACAAGATAGAAAAACACAATCCTAAATACAATAAAAACTGTTTTTTCCCGGCAACGGTGCTAAGATTTGATAGGCTATCGCACACCTATGCAAAAATACTCTAGGCACAACAAATGAATGTAGTATATAGGGGTCGAATCCACAAGGAAAAAGGCTATTATATGATGAATTGTTATGGTGATTTCCTATCAAGGTCGATTTAACGATTGATTGGTTGGTTGGTGTTGTAAGTCTAAATTAACAATAATATTAAAGGAGTCTAAGGGAATTGATCCACACATGCATTTTATATATAACAAACATATCAAAACTCAAGATTAGATGATAAGAAATACAATTAATTGCTTAGGCTAGACACTCATCCCTCGATATTAGTGTCAATCACCATAGAATGGATCATAGAAGCTCTCGCACTAAGTCTCCACCCCACTAACATATGCAAAGTCTAATCCATCTCCATTTTTCACAACTTATAGAAATGAATTAACAAATATAATCTAAGCTTATGGCCATTAAACAAAGATTATGCAATTAAAATGAGCATACATTATAAGCAAAGGATTAGAATCATCTTAACTCATTAGTTGATATATTACATTACATTTTTATAGCATGGCTTCCCAATCCCTTAGACAAATGAAACTACTCACTCATGATAAAATGTAAACAAATGACTATATGTAAATTAAACATGATATAAGTAGATTACTATTTGTCTAAGTGATTGATATGTAAATTACTAATAAGAACAATATTTTAAATGGTGATAGAAATGTAAATGACAAAAAGAAATAATAAAACTAATACAATAATAAAATAAGAACAATAGTAGACTAGAGAAATGATTACCAAAATGTAGAACAATGCTTGAAATGGAACCAAAACCAAAGAACAAATGCTTAGAACTTGTAAAGAACCTTTTATTGAAATGTAAACTAAAGAGAGATTTAACTAAAGATTACAAAAACTAGAGAGAAATTGAGAGTGTGTAAGATATAAGAATGTAATGATAGGTGTCTCTAGGGTTCGTATGCACCTTCCTATTTATAGTGGATAGGAAGTGAAACGTAAATTAGAGAGGAAAGGCCAAGAGCCGACTAGGGGGCACTCGTCCCGATCGGGGTTGGCCGTCCCGATCGGGATCGTGGCTTCCTAGCCCGGTCTCCTTAATTCCTCTCTTAATTGCCTAGGGAATCCAATGTTTAGCTTTAATACGGTGATTAATCACCCGGTTAATGACAATTCATTCCACAACTCTTCAACTTTGCAATTTAAGATCATCTCATTTCATGTGGACTTTCTCTTTTGGGCTTGACTTTTGTTGACTTGCATTTCCTTTTGTTGCATTTGGTCCATCAAATTATACATGCAAATCCATGCAAATACTCCATGCTAGTCCATTTCTTCCATGCTTAGTCCAACTTGTAGCTCACTCTTAGTCTTGTACATAAAATGGCCCATTTTGTAGTAATTTAGCTCATAAAACCAAATGTTCCTATAAAACATGTCAAATTCCACAAAGAAGACTAAAAGTACAAATGTTAGCTTAAAACACTAAGATAAGTGCAAATACTCAAGTAAAATGAAGCTGACATAGGGGGTTAAAGTCTATAAATTATGCACTTATCACTGCGCTGACTGCTACCTCTGTCACCGCAAGGTATAAGAACAGGGGTTCTCCAGCTTCTGGCTTTGACAATAACGGGGGGGTACTGAGATAATGTTTCAGTTCTCTGAATGCTTGCTCATGCTCTTGAGTCCATTCGAACTTCTGGATCTTCCTTAATATGTCATAGAATAGCCTGCATTTGTCTGAGAATCTTGAGATGAATCGGCTGAGTGCTGCCACCTTACCAGCTAGCCGTTGTACGTCTTTAGGTTTCTGTGGCGACTCGAGCTGTAATACTGCCTTGATTTGCTCAGTGCTGGCTTCTATCCTTCTTTGAGTCACAATGTAGCCTAAGAATTTCCCTGAAGATACTCCAAAGGTACACTTGGATGGATTAAGCTTCATCTTGTATTCCCTGAGTGTATTGAAGGTTTCCTCCAAGTGTTGCATTTGATCTTCTAATAGCTTTGACTTCACTACCATGTCGTCGATGTACACCTCTATCGTTTTCCCAATTTGCTCCTTGAACATCCTGTTTACCAATCTTTGGTAGGTGGACCCTGCATTCTTCAGGCCGAAGGGCATGACATTGTAGCATTATATGCCTCTCTCTGACATGAATGTTGTCTTCTCCTGATCTGCTGGATCCATCTTGATCTGGTTGTAGCCACTCCAGGCGTCCAAGAATGTCAGCATCTGGTGCCCTGCCGTGGCGTCTACCATGGCGTCTATATGTGGCAAGGGAAAGGGGTCTTTTGGGCACGCCTTGTTGAGGTCAGTGAAGTCCATACACACCCTCCTTCCAATTTTTCTTGAGTACCACCACGACATTGGACAACCATTATGGATATTTTACCTCTCGGATCTTGTTTGCTGACAGTAGGTTGTCTACTTCCTGGTTGATTACTGCATTTCTTTCGGCTGCGAATTTCCTTCTTCTTTGCTGGATGGGCTTGCATCCTGGGTCCACGCTCAACTTGTGGGTTATGATCGATGGATCTATTCCCACCATGTCGTCATGAGACCAGGCGAAGCAATCCATGTTATCTCGCAAGAACTCGATTAGCTGCTTTCTGGTTTCGCCTGTGCAACACTGTTCTCTCTAGGTGTAGTTTGTCGAGGTTGATTTGATCTAGCTCCTCGGTTGTAGGCTCCACGTACTCGTCCTGGACAGGCTCTTTCTGTAATTGCTATGCTAGCGGGCTGGCTGTGCATTTTAACGCTTTATGATAGCAACTTCTTGCTTTCTCCTGATCTCCTCGTATCTCCTCCGTTCGCCATGGTGCAGGGAATTTCAGGCATTGGTGGTAAGTTGAGGGGACTGCCTTCATCAGGTGTAACCACGATCTCCCAAGGATGACGTTGTAGGTGGATGGTCCATCAATGACAAGGTAGTTGATTTGCTTGTTGATACCTCCTGCACAGGTGGAGATAGTGATTTCTCCTAATGAGTTAGCTGTTTCTCCGCTGAAGCCTACCAGTGGGATGGATTTCTTCCGCAAGTCTTTCTCGGTGAACCCCATGTTCTGCAGCGTCTTAAGCATAATCAGATTGACTGAGCTTCCTGTGTCTACCAGGATTCTCTTAATCGTACAATTAGCCATTGACAGCGTAATGATGAGGGCGTCGTGATGTTCCTGGTTGTCCTGCATAACCGTTTCATCGAAGATAACGGACGGCAAGTCACTATGCTAGACCCTGCAGGATGCTTCAGGTCTATGACCTTTAGACTGCGTGGCGTGTCTCTTGGCTGCAGAATATGTTAGGCCACGTAGCTTTGAACCGCCTGTTATCACGTTAATAATTTTGGCGTTCCCAGGTGGTGGGGGCGGCTTAATCTGCCTGCTAGAATCTACCTTCTCCTGTTTGCCCCCACGTGGTAATAGGTGGTTCAGCGCTCCTTCCTCATACAGTCGCTTGACTTCCTTCCTCAGGACCCAGCAATCTTCGGTGGTATGTCCGATGTCTCGGTGGAACTCACACTTCTTTTTACTATCTTTTCTCCAAGACTGTTGTTCTACTGGAGGCTTTGGCCATCTTACTACATCCTTCATGTCTTTTAGGGCCTTGAAGATTCCAGCGAATCCTGTTGTGAATCCATACTCTGTTATAGCTGGCCATTGCGACATATCCTCCCGGTTATCAACCTTGTTGACACCTCGCCCGTATGGTGAGTATCTGCTATCCCTCTTTTCCGTGGATTGCTTTCTGTGAGATTTTTCTTCCTTCTGCTGTGTCGACGCCTTTTGAGCTTCTAGCCTGACTCTTGCTTCCAAATCTTCTTCCAATCTGATTGCTCTTTTTGCCTTCTGCTGGACCGCAGCAAAGTTTGGTGCTGGGTACATGGTTAGTTCCTCATAAAGTTTGGAATCGTAGTGGAGGCCTCTTCTGTATGCCTCTATTGTGGTAGTCATGTCGCAGTCCCGCACTTCTACCTTGTCGTTGAGGAACTTAGTTGTATAATCTGCTATGGACTCGCCAGGTCCCTGAGCCATCCTGTATAGGTCTCCAGCGTGCTTTTGTGCCTTGGCACTGCTTGCAAACTGTTGTGTGAACGCGTTTACCAAGTCTGCAAACGGCGAGATTGATCTGTAGGGAAGTCCCACAAACCATCTCAACGCTGATCCTGACAGCGTGGAACCGAATCCCTTGCACATGCATGCTTCCTTGACGTGCCCTACTGCTGCCACCGTCATCATTTTCTGCTTGTATTGGCTCGCATGATCAAACGGGTCAGCCTTTCCATCAAAGAGTGCCATATTCGGATTAGAGAATCCTTTTGGCATGGGGACGACAGATATTGCGTCTATAAATGGGGAGTCCGCATAGCTGTCTGGCGCAGCCTTCTCGAGTGGAGGCGGCATCCCTGGGACCCTACTCATCATCTCCTTTAGCTCCAAGTAATGTTGATCAGTCAAGCCGCATGTTGGCTGCCTGTTCTGGCTGTTGCCTCCTGCAAGCGGTGTGTCTACGCTCGGGTAGCTATTGTACGGACTGGCTGTCGTCATCATCCTTGGGAGCCACTGCTCCTGCATTCCGGGTTGCTCCATGATTGCTTTGGATATTTGACCTGCACTAGGGATGTTGTTAGGTGCAATAGGATGACTGGCAACGATGTTACCTGATGCTGGTGTCGTATCGCTTGTAGGCTGCCAATTACTGAGGTATCCCAGCCCTTGGGGAGTTATCTTCCTCTCTATAGTGGTTCCCTTCAGGTCCAGCCTTGTCACCAGTTCAGATGGGACGGTTCTGATCTGACTTCTATCGTCTGTCGTGACGAGACCTTTCCCTTTGTCTGCTGCTGAGCGAGCTTGTCGCCTCACCTGGTCCAGTTCTGTCCTAAGATCTATATCTCTCAGTACAACTTTATTGTCTGCCCTATCCTGCTTTTCCTGCATGTTCTTGACTACCTTTGTCAATTCCTCGATGCTGTCGAGCAGGATCTGGGCAGTGCTCGGGGGTGGAGGGGTTTTCTGTTGCTGACCACCTCCACTGCTTTTCGGCTGCGGAATCGGAGTTGTGACTTTGACATCCTTCTGCCTCGATGCCGTCGCTGTGCCTTTCGTCGTGTTGACCTGGAATCCTCCAGATCCGGATGCTGATGAAGTTTGAATGTCTTTTTCCATTGCTAAACTGGTTGAATAACGATGACAACCACTATGCCCCAAGGTGGGCGCCAAACTGTTTTGGTTATTTTTAGTGTTTTAGATCAAGGTAGGTCAAAGAGGTCTTATATGTTACTCTTAGTATGATGATATGTAAAACGTGTAACGACCGCGGGAAGGGACGGTACCTTCCAAGGATTGCACTAGCTTAATATGAGACGAATACAATGAGCAAGAGGCGATAGCTAGTACAATTGCTAAGGTTTTGTGCTTATGCGCGTGTGGAATTGAATAATAATGCATGATTCCTCTTCGTCTTCTTATATATGACCTAAACCCTAGTAGGGTTTAGGTGGCTTTCCCTCCAAGTCTTCTTGTGGCACCTCTCCATGTAATGCCGAGCCCTCCGTGGGCTTCTTGCTGCCTCCCGGGCCTTAGGCGCCTGATCTTGCTTGCTTGGTCCGTAGCTTATTCGTCCCTCTTTCTTGATTTGGGCATTGGGTCTTTCATTTCACGCGGCCCAGAAGGGCTTAACACGATATTGGGCCCTTCTCCTCTTCTATTCGTTGGGCTACATCTTAGTGGGTCGGATATACGAATTTATACCCAAACAGAGGTTGTGGCACCGATGAAAATACGGTGCTAGGTAATTGAGGTGGAAGGTCTGGTGGTGGGTCTCGACTCTCGAGGTAGTCGGTCAGTGGGAGCCAACGCTGGTTCCAAGTGATGATAGGTGGGAGAGTAAATGAGAAAGAAGTTGGAGAATTGAGAAGTGAACAAATCAGACGAATAATATGATCAAAATTGTCGTACCGCAATGATTAAATAGATTAGCATCACTAATTATTGTGAAGCAATTATAAAAGTAAGGAAGGGGGGTCGCATAAGGTTACGAGAAGAATTAGGGGTTACACAAGGGGTGGGGGTGGTTATGCTGGAGGTACGATGGGGGATATAGGGTGATCATGGAGGCAAAAGGGGGTAAGGTAGTTGGAGGACGAAGGATATCATTGCATGGTGGTTGTTTGAGATAAGGGTAAGAGAGACGCCGTGGTCGAAAGGTTGATGGTGGGTCTGGAAGTAGTTGGCGAGCGATGGCGAGTGGTGGCGAACGCTGCTTCCAGACTCCACGCGATGGTGGGTACGTAAGAGAGGAAATGAGAGAGAAGGTAGATAATTGAGAGGAGAGAACAAAGAAGAGGAGTAATACGATCAAAAGGGCACAACAATGAATAAAATTAAATGTATATATTGCATAATGAACATGTTATCAATCTACAATAATTTTATATCTACTTTTCACATCTCTCATAAGTTAAAAAGTCGGGGAAAAAAAATAGTGTACTTCGAGTAAAATTAAGAACATACTTATAAAAAAATGTAGGGGTACATAGACAAAGTAATATTTTCTAAGATTTAGTAATTTACAAAATAAAAAAAATATGTAAATTCTTACTCTTAATTATACTTTTTGTTATCACCCGTACAGTACACGGGTTCTAACACTAGTTTAACATAAATAATGTCGGTCTCAGTTAAGAATTTATGTTAGTCGTACGCTTCGAGTCTTGGTACAATTTACTATTCCTAAAAAAAAAACTTATCATAGAGTAATTTGCTTAAAAGTCAAACATTCACCTCAGAAATGGAAAACCACATACATAGAACACAAAAATACATCAAAAAGTCTTCCTGAAGACGGGTCGGATTTTGCAACGGATAATTTGTGAGAGGAAATTGGTAGAGGGGACAAGGTGGGCACCCTCCATGTGCTCCCCCACTCACATCTCATGGGTATTTTGTGAGAGGAAATGGTATCCCTCCTTATTTATGACGGATATGATATGTCTTCAATGTGATTTTGTGAGAATACAGTACAAGAAAGTCTCGAGAAAATGGGAAGTGACAGTTCTGAAAGGTGAAAAACCTGCAAACACCAGGTGCTAACTGCTATGTCACCACATCTAGGTAAAAATATCATTGATAAAAATTACTCCGTACCAATTATGCTAAAACCAAAAATTATGATGTCGTCATATAACAATATAAAATCATTATTATCACTAAACATCCTCAAGATAGTTAACCGTTAGATCGTCTCGAAATAAAATTCGGACCCTCAATATCCACTGACTGGAGAGGACTTTCCCGGTTTCCCCCCTCCTAAACTGCTACTTCCTCCATTCAACTTCACTCTACCATATTTCATTTTTCATTCATTCAACTCCATTTTACCACTTTCCTAAAATATAATATAAAATGACCCATTTATCTTAATAAAAACCTCATATTTACAACTTTTGCCACTCTTACCGCAATACTCCAAATTAACATCAAACTCCACACTAATTAAAATTAGGGGTGTTCATAACGGTTAACCGAACCGGTTTTTTGAACCAGTTCGGTTCGGTTAACCGTTATGAACACCCCTAGATTAAACAATGTTATTAAGTCAGGTCCTCATTGTTTAAATCTTTCATAGACGCGTTTTTAGATCCTAGTAAGTAGTATCTGTACATATCTATAAGCAGCTAATCTTGCTTAAGACGGAACGTTACCATATATCTTAAGCTTACAATCCAGAAATTCAAATGGCAGTAAATTGCTGCTGCAAATTGGTGGATAATTGGTGGATGTACACGGCCTTATTCTTGTGTTAACAACACACAAAAAAACTGTTTGGAGATGATCCAAGATTTCAAGTGCATGACTGACAGGGGCGACAGCCGACAAGGCGCAGACTATCTCAGGCAAACATTTGAGTATTACTTTGGCTGGTTTGATAATCGAATACTTCATTTTTTGCTGAAATATACGAGTAGTACACATTTTCTTAAGATGGATACTATTCCTAGTGGTGGATACTATTCCTACCTAACGGGAAATCCTAGCTCCGCCACTGAAGTCTATTCCGTAATCTAACCATATAGGAGTAGTTGGATACTGTTCCTTTAGCGTTATAGATCTATATCAATTTTCATAACAAACATGCAAGATACAAAATATAAATGCATTTGATATCACCATCAAGAAAAGAAATAAAAGTCTACATCTGAATTTATTCATTTCATAAATGCTGCTGCTCATTAAAGTTCTCTAGGCTATTCGTAACCTGAGTAACATCTTAACATGTTACATGCTAAACCATATACTAGTATCAACACATCTAGACTAACCAAAACGGATACGGGCGGCAATGCCAGACCTTAGTATAGTCGAGAAGGCGGCCAAATAGTTGAGTAACGAATGTTTCAAGCCTTCTAAGATCTGTCATTGCCGGACAATATCTACTACATCTATGAACATCAGGGCCGGCTATTGGGCGGTTCAACCGGTTCCACGGAACCGGGCCCCCAAAATTATGGGGCCTCATAGAAATACGAAAACGAAATAAGTAACCAATAGGTCGCTAGAATTGACAGTATAATTGTGTAGCTGAGTTGGTTTTCTGATTGTCCCTCAGTAACTTGGTGGTCCTGGTCGCCCAGGTTCGATCCCCAGCAAGCTACTTTTTCAAATCCTTTGTTAAATTTATGCACTTTTTTCACTATATTGTACTAAATTTAGGGCCCAACTAATATTTTGTACCGGGCCCCTAATAGCTCCCAGCCGGCCCTGATGAACATATACTATCCACATAATGCAACCATTACTAGACAGGGTACACACCGACAAACATTTAGGCCTTGTTTGGATGGAAGATTTACGGGAAATGGAGAACCCCGTTGTTTGGAGGGGAGGAAGATAGAGGGACTCATTTTCCTTCCTCGAATGCAATCTTATCGACAGAAAAGATCTCGAAGGAATATCAAAGGGTGAATATAATACATGATGTTGGGAATTGAATTGATTGATTAAATTGTTATTATGTCATCTATGTCTTATGCATGCTATATGTTTGATAAAATGCTTGAATCACAAAACTTGCATGGATTCTCTATGTTTGGCCTACCTTGGTGACGCGAGGTTTGTTAGACTACCGTTACACCATTTATTGGCAGGCTCGAAAGGGCCTCGATAAATGGAGTTGTGATGTGCATATAGGCTAGTAGGGAGGTTAGGGTGTACGGGTAATAACTAACCCTTTCCGACCTAAGGGTTGTAAGATCGAAAGCCTCGACCCTATTTCATCGTGACCTCAATCAATCTACCCAATACTTGATTACATGTGTTCCACCATTTGATTACTCATATGAATCCACTCTTCCTAGTTTTCCCCTTTATTGTTTTAATCCTTGTTATTTACTTGTTTTCATTAGTTTAGACTACAAACCCCTTTCAATATTATTGTGACAACCCTTAGCATAACTTTGATTAGATTGATTGACTTGAATACCCCCGTCCCGGCAACGGCGCCATTTTGATGAGGCCTAGGTCGTCACACCCAATCAAACACATTTGTAACTCAACACGCAAACTAAGTAGATAGTAGGTAAGTCGAGGTCGATCCACGGGACGGCGGTATTCAAGTCAATCAATCTAATCAAAGTTATGCTAAGGTTGTCACGATTATATTGAAAGGGGTTTGTAGTCTAAACTAATGCAAGCAAGTAAATAACAAGGATTAAAGCAATAAAATGGAAAACTAGGAAGAGTGGATTCATATGGGTAATCAAATGGTGGAACACATGTAATCAAATATTGGGTAGATTGATTGAGGTCACGATAAAATAGGGTCGAGGCTTTCGATCTTACAACCCTTAGGTCGGAAAAGGTTAGTTATTACCCGTACACCCTAACCTCCCTACTAGCCTATATGCACATCACAACTCCATTTATCGAGGCCCTTTCGAGCCTGCCAATAAATGGTGTAACGGTAGTCTAACAAACCTCGCGTCACCAAGGTAGGCCAAACATAGAGAATCCATGCAAGTTTTGTGATTGAAGCATTTCATCAAACATATAGCATGCATAAGACATAGATGACATAATAACAATTTAATCAATCAATTCAATTCCCAACATCAACATGTATTATATTCACCCTTTGATATTCCCCATAATCCCCCACTAATCCTAGCAAGGTCACTACTCACTCATTCTCATATGGGTCATGCAATCAATGGTGTCAAACATTTTAGCATAAACAAACATGATGAATAATTAAGGAAAAGAGTAAACTTGGAAATATGATGAACAAGTAAATAAAGGGATTAAGAAGTATACCAACAATAAAGGAGATGAACATAAATAAAGGAGAATCTTTGTGTAGAGATGAAGACTTGTCACCAATCTTCAATCATAGACCCAAGAGATTCAAGACTAATCTAATGAACAAGTATTGAAAGATTGAATGTTGAAAGATTAATATTAATTGTGGAAAGATTGAAGAATAATTGTTGAAGGATTAAAGTTTTGATGTATTCTAATCTACTCCTAATCTATTCTAATCTACTCCTAAGGGGGCTTGTCCAAGCTTAATCCTAGAATTATCACAAGTTGGGTATTTATACTAAGTACAAGATTAGGTTAAGTAGAGGTGGAGTGTCGCACAAGGACATGGCGGAGTGATTAGAGGTAGCTCGGGTCGCACTGCGGTCGACCCGACTTGTTCTTCCTTGAGGTCGCTCGACCTCGGGCTTCGGTCGCTCGACCTAAGGCACGGTCGCTCGACCTAACTACCTCGACCTCCTGCTGTCCTTGCCCAAGCTGATTCGAAATCAGCACGGCTTGACTCCTAGGCCGTGGGGGCTCCTCTTCTTAGCTCTAATTCTTCACTTAGGCCTTTGCTTACTTCTCCTCTACATGCTATGTAACACCTCGTCTTTTTGAAGACCGTTATTATACTTTAAGAATAATATTTTATTCCCTTTTTAATCTAAAATTAATTTATTTGAAATAATAATAATTTGATAAAATATTATTTTATTTTATTTTGAAGTAATGTAATTATTTTTGATGATTTAGAAATGTTCTAAAGTATTTCAAACCATTATATAACATTTTATTTTGATAAAATCAATTTCTAGAGAAAGACGTAAAATTTCAGTTTCTCCATTTCTAATGTTCGTCATGTTAGGGGCTAGTGTCATAGGTCATGTAAGTACTCAATCTTTTAGTAAAAACACGTTTAGAACCTTTGACGTACTCGGAATCGACGACCGTTGCGTTTTGCTAATTACCGTCTCATCGAACCACCAAACGTAAACAATTGAAAACAACCAAACTCCCTCCTACCTCCTCCTAGCCGGCAGCCCCCTCTCCTCTCTCTCCTCATTTTCATTTCTTCATTTCCAATCTTACTCCTCCTTCTCTCTATTCATCTAAAATCCTAACCAAATCCTCTTACAATCACCAAAATCATCATAAAATCTTCAATAATTATCCAAATTCGATAAAATTTATAGTTTTGGAATCCTCTAATCATCCCCCACCTAATGGTATGATTCGTTTTCATTTCCCCCAAATTTGTTTTAAGACAAATTTTCTAGGGTTTCGATTTTTAAGCTTATAATTTCGTTTTTATGCCTTCTTATTAGGTTATGAGTATGAATATGAGTTAGGAGACTCATATGTGATTGAAGAAGAAGAGTAGATTTCATTTTAGAAGCTTTCTCAAGT